>JAVUNC010000088.1:0-44243 GCA_032173965.1 Sitta carolinensis | reverse complement strand
GGCTGAAGAAATACTGAGGCTTCTCTGTGCTCTGCCAGGGCTCTGGTGGGGCTCAGCACTGGCTGTGGCTGGGCTCACTCCCATCTCACGTTTCCATTGACAGCTTTGCATCAGATGGGCCCTTTCAGAATGCGCTGACTGATCTTGCTGCTTTTTCATTTGAGTAAGACTCTCATCCAAGCAAAGATTGATATTAGTTGTACAAATCCAATGGTTGAGAGCTGGAACCCTCCAGAGCTACAGATGAAAGCCTGCTTCTTCTCCACATGATGTTTTTTCTACCCCAGTCTTCATTTGTGTTCAGTTGGAAATGCAAATGTGCTTTCTTCCTTATCTAGGGGTGACCATGACTAGGCAAAAACCATTCAGTGGGATGTATTCTAAAAGCAGCACAGTCTAGAGTTTAGGAATTAAAGAGACCCTTCTCCAATCCCAAACGATACCAAAAACCCCATAAATGGGACTTTGAGTCTTTAAGAAACAAGTGACAATTAAAAACGGAATGTACCGTTTATTCATAGCATGAGAAGGAAGGGTATTTTCCAACTGAGTTGAGGTTTTAAACAGTTTCTATTCTGAGAGCCATCCATCGCTGGCACTGGACAAAGCAGTTCGGTCACTGTCTCTTCTTCTGTCCTCTCTCATTTGTCTTGCTGAAATGATTACAGGCACGAGGCTGGAGAGAGGTTTGGCTGAGAGTACAAATGGATGCTGCCCAAAGGAAAAGAAAACAAATGAGCCACGACTTTCCAAACTCATTTCCTCATGGTCTCAAGCATTATTCTTTGAGATACCAAAAGATGCACAAATAGGTGTGAGGGAACTATCTGCACCTCTGTCTTGATGTACCTTGCTATCACATGTCCAGTACCAGAATACTTGGCCCATAATTCTAGTAACCTTTTATCAAGGTGTCTCTAGCTTGATGCAATATTTGCCCTGCCAGGACTCTGAGAATGCTGCTTGCAGTCCAGGAATTTTCCACTTTCAGGAAATGCAAAATATTATAGGGCTCCTCTTTCTTGTAGGCATGGGCTATTTTAGTTGTCAAAAAAGAGGAGCATAAGCTGCTCTTCAAGAAACTCAAGGGCAGCTAAGAAATGTTTATCCCAGTAGGATCTGGGCCCATGTCTTGATCCGAAGCCCACTGAGGTTTTCAGCACCAAGACAAGAGCAGGGAGACAAGTACCAGAGCACTGATGGACTCAGCTCTGGCTTGCAGGGAGAGAGAGCAGTGTCTACTTTTTCATCCCCTGCACCTCCTATGCTGGCTGGCACCTTCACAGAAGGGACAGCCAAGTAGCACATTCTGCAGCTCCCAATCTGTAACAAAACCTGGCAGCAACCCTGCAGCAGTTCTCATCTACTCAACTGTACCAGGCAGCAAAAAGGGCTGTGACAAGTCCCACTCATCTGTCCCTGTTTTGGTGGCAGAAACCTTTGAAAGTGGGGTAGAAGGGACTAGCTGAGGCCCCTCGATGCTCAAAGGGAGCTCCCCAGCAACCCATTCCTTCCCACAGCCAAATCTTGGACTGCTTGGCTGGGATGGGTTTATTGGGTTTCTTCACCACCAGCACCATTTCAGGCCTCCACACCTGAGATCATCCTACTGCAATTCTTTTGCCACTGGGGAAAACTGAACATGCCACCACAACACAGACAGGGACACAGAAATTATTAGAGGATGGAACACTTCTTCTCCCTGCAACTACCCACTTGGGGTGGTTCAGCCTGGAAAAGGCCGTGGGAAGACCTTATTGAGACCTTTCAATGCTTCAAGGGCATTCTAAAAAAGATGGGGACATATTTTTCATCAGGACATATGAAAAATGGGAAATGCTTTCAAATCAAAGGAGGGTCTGTTCAAATTATGGCTAAGAAAGGAACTCTTTATGAGCAGGGTGGGGAAACATGGGAACATGCTATCCAGAGAGGTCCTAGATGCACCATCCCTGGAAACATTCAAGGTCAGGTCAGACAAGGCTCTGAGCAACTTAATCTACTTCCAGATGCCCAGGTCATAGTGGGCAAGTTGGACTACATGCCCTTTAAAGGTGTCTTCCAACCTAAACTACTCTATGATTCTACTCAGTTTTCTCTTGAAAAGCACCCAGACTGGGCATTAATATGAGGGGAAGTTCATCTGATGCCCTTGAGTTTAGCTGACGAGAAAACCAATCTATTGGACAGCTGTTTCACTTGCAGCTGCCTCGCATTGTACCTGCAGAAGTTGGTCAGCGGACCATCGAGTGTCCTCATCAATCTGTAAGCAGCAGTCCAGAAAGTCCTGGAACACAGCAGACAGTTGCTCCGTGTTCTCCAGCTTCGGTATCCCTCTCTTAGCTATGAGCTGCAGGGCCTAGAGAAAAAGGAAGCACAAGACTCCTGTTTCTTTCATATCCCTAACTGCTCACATAGACCCCATTCTTTAAGCTCCAGCCTCCAGAGGCAATTTCTTCCCCAGCAGGGGGTTAGAGATGATTTTTCTGCACCAACAAAAAGACCCTACAAAATAGAAGCCACAGCTATTCCAACATGCAAATGATCTTGCCTTGACAGCTGATTTCATGGGCTGACCAAGTTCGTAGGAACTACATCAGCCAAAAGCCCATTTTGCTGCTCTGTGGACTGACTTTACAGGCTTTACAGGTTCTTTTAGAGTGAATTTGGTCTGACCACATTATTTCCAAGCACTGTTACATACAATTCATCTCTGCAGTGCTCACTGGTCTCTAAAGTACAGCTTCCATAAAAAAATAGATTGTCAAATTTTTCACTCTCTTCCCGATAAAAATGGTAACCAGATGTCAAAAAGGAAATCCATCAACTTATTCCTGGGAAAAGAATTCCTGGGAAAAGGGAACAGAAACATGTGGAACCTCAGTTCAAACACACATTTAGTTACATCCACTAATATTTTTTGATGAAAATGGCTGCTTAGGCAGACAAGAGACACCTGCAACTCTGTCTTTTATCGGACTCCAAATTCTCAATCAGCTTCACTTCCATGTTCAAAAAAACCCCAAATTTAACGGTCTAATCAGAAAAAGGAATATGACAATTCTTGGTAATATCCCTATGGGAATTCTCTGCTAATTCTGAAACTCAAGTGAATGCATTAATGAAGCTAATTCCTGTGCTAAAACATACTTTTAGAAAAAGAATTTGGTAATGAATAATTAAGGCATTCATAGAACCAGAGGCACTTCCTGAAAGGCTCAAGTAAGTAATTGGCACGGGTGCAAGACTGAAAAGGGTTCCATGCCTGCAGAAACAGTTGAAATGCTTTTCATACAAATTCCTCCAGTTTGAGAAACTTGCCACTGAACATTGCTTGTCATTCGGAGACACAGCTCAAATAGAACTCAAAAAGTCCATGAGAAATTTGAAGCATCACTGAAGGCAAAAACAGGACATTTTTTAACTGGAACATGTTGCTCCTCTTCCGAGGTTCTCCCATTGATGCACACAAAGTGGTAGATGGGCCTTGGTTGAGCTAGTCCAAACTGATGTGAATGGGATTTAGTCTCTTGTGAGACAGAGCATGAGACAGATTAGAGAGACAGTGACATCTGCTAGTATTTGTACCTTACCTTGAGAGGAACTCTGTCGTGGTAAGGTGGTTCTCCTTGCAGCATTTCTATCGCCACGATGCCAAGGGACCAAATATCTACTTTGGTCCCGTATTCATCCTTATTCACATACTCCGGTGCCATCCAGTGAGCTGTCCCACCATCGAATTCCGCTTGTTCTGCTCAGAAGTCAACTGAGCACAGAGGCCAAAATCGGCTGAGGAGGAAACCCAGTGTTGTAAAAGCCAGCTTGAATCAAGAAACCAAGCTAAGGATTTTCCCACCTAGAGTCTGAGAATGTGGTGTTAAATCTAGCTGGAAAAGCAGCCATGCTCTGTTTCCTCAGGACACTAACTGAGGAAATATGGAATCAGTCACTTATAGAAACCTCCACATTTCACTCAGTGGCCTTTATTCACTTAAAGTTTAAGACTGGGACTCCCACCCTCTGGAAGGGTCACGCACAGACCAAAGCCATTCTTGACACCTTGTTTCTCTCAAGGCCTCTCTGCACACCAGCTGCACTCTTAGCTTGCAGCAGTGCTCCATGCACTCCCACAGGCACCGCTCTTGAGGAACTGGTGGTCAGTCTTAAGCAGCCCCACGCCCTGCATCCCAGGAATGCTGTGCCGACCAAGAAAGAGTAC
The DNA here is from genome assembly GCA_032173965.1 of Sitta carolinensis. NCBI lineage: Eukaryota > Metazoa > Chordata > Aves > Passeriformes > Sittidae > Sitta > Sitta carolinensis. The sequence goes on along the minus strand of JAVUNC010000088.1, from coordinate 40,024 downwards.
CTACCCAGTTTGACAGATCCATCCATTCCAAGAAGAATGTTTTCACTTTTAACATCTCTGTGAATCACGAGGTTGGAGTGAAGGAAATTTAGTGCTTGCAGGCACTGATAGATAAAAAACAAACAGGAGGGTAAAAATTAATTACCTGATTTCATCACCAAGAAAGGAAATGGCTCTAAAGGACCTCAGTTCTAGCTGAAAGGTGAGCAGTGGCAGAACACAGTGTTTGTCAAGAGGAAGGGTCTGCTGCTTCATCAGTAGTAGAGCAGTATTTTTCTAGGTGAAGACATATTACCTCTCGAAAGAGAAATGGCAAATGTTGTTACAGACTGTCCCCTGCAAACACAGACAGAATGACTTCTGCTGCAGGGCATGGGCTCTCTCCATCCAGGTGACCGACAATCATTTGCCATTAGTTTAAAATTCTGCTACCAGCACCTTTGCTTTTACAGGCAAGGAATGCAATACAGACAGGCTCCAGGCAAACACACAGAGGCAAAGTTGAGAAAAGTAAAAAAATTTAAAAAAGAGAGTACCACAACAGTTGTACTGGTGGGCCCTCCACCTAAGACACTCTTGCTTCTCCATGTCATCAAAGCAATACAGAAACAAAGCTCTGAACATGAAATCACTCCTGTTCTTACCAGCTGTCTAGAAGCACCAGTCTGCACAAAAATTCAGAAGCACCAATGGCATCCCTTACCTCTCGGCAGATAGCTGCTATCTCTCCTCCAGCCATACAGACTTCTTTAATGACACTGCTTAAAGACCCTCCGTCCATGTATTCCATAATTATCCAGAGTTTATCCCCAACAAGGTAGCTGAAAGAAGGAAACGATGGCATGGAGATGAATGTGCATCACTAAATTACCTTACCAAAAACACTACAGTTTGTCTATTTCCAGGGCGATTGTTAATGAATGCAGAATAAAAGGAAGAGGCATTCCTCCTAGGTTATGCACCACATGGAGTCTATGCAGTCTAATGAGAAAGGCCCATCCATGAAAACTGAGATGTCTTAGATGGCAAGAAAGTGAAAAATGCAGGGAAATAATTTCTCTGATGACTTATCAGCACTTATCATAAAACACAGAAAATACGTTCAACTTAAAAAAAGAAAAACTCGAACCAACCCCAAACCAACAAAACCATGAGGTAGTGAACTTAGGGGCTGTTGTTTTTAGTCAGACAGGGCTAACCCAGGTTTTTCAAAAGAGGTTTCCAACAATGCATGCCAGAAAATATTAATGCAAACAAAATGCACTCTCCTCCCATATACTGTATAGAAATAGATAAATAAAAAAACCCAAAACTCAATTCTCCAGCAGTACCTGAAGAGGTTTTTTTAAACCTTTGTCTTGCAGTACATAAATGAATGTTCACATGATAGTACAAGAACTACTTACCTGTCTAAATAGTTAATAATATTAGGGTGCTTCTTGTCCCTTACAACGAGGAGTTCATTGACAATTAATTCCTTTTGGGGCTGTTTTAGGAGACTCACTTTCTTTATGGCCACCTAAAATGACATTGAAAACCATTAACCTGAGAAGTCTGTTGCACAAGATCAGAATGAACATGGAGTGAGTGTTTCTGGAGGAACAGAGCCCAGCTATACCAAACTGCCTGGTGATTACACATCAGAGTTCAGTCATTGACATGACAACAGCCCATGTCTCTGCTGGCTCAGCTACTAGTTAGAATGCATGACATTTTGTCTTGTCAGTTTGCTAACAACAGTCTCTTAAACTATCAGCCTCGGAACTCTAACAATACTCTGTGCCTAAATTCTTTTCCAATGGCCTTAGTTTATCAGCACTATTACCATTCATACACGATTTGCAAGCACAAAGCAGTTTTGTTCCTGTGAAAATAACACAAAATATCTGGGAACCCTTTAGGAATTCTATGGAGTTGGATCATTTTTCAAATGCAACTGTTGCTCTCCTTGATGGCAAAACAAAGGAAACAGACAGGCATTACAGATAAAATGCCATCCTAAAAGGATCGTTAATGTTACCTGCAAAAAACAGAATCTTACCACTTCTTAACTTGTTGACTTTTGATTTTGCAACTCTAAAGAACATCCTTGAACAGTTTAGATTTGCAGCTGTTTCCTGGCCTTAAAAAGAAATAATCCGCTCCATGGAATTTTATGGATATGCCCTGAGTTCCTTGTAGACTTCTCTCTAAGCACAATTACAAAGCATGGTACTCCAAGGGGATTAGAAGCTACCAGGAAGAATCAGGTGTATTTGCTGTCAGACAGATAAGAGCTTTCAAAAGTCTTAAGCTGTAGCCCCAAAGAGCTGTCCAAAAGAGATGGGGCAGGATAATACCAGTCTGTGATTTGTAGGAACAGCCTTTACAGGAAAGATCACCTGGAAACCCAAAGCTCCAGCACAGCTCACACCAGAGGCAAAGGCACTCAAGAACTGCAAAATCTGGGATGATTGACACTTACCTTTCCTCCTGTGGCAGTATCAGCCGCTGTATAGACCGTTCCAAAACCCCTGGAAACAAAACAGCAGCAAAGAAAGGAGAAGCCATTGAGTTCCTACAAGTGAAAGTCAGCCCAGACAGGAGAGCTCTGCTGCCTGGAATGTTTATAAAACACCTGGCATCACCTACTCATCAGCCAAGAGCACAGCAGCCCACCAGCCCTCTGCAGGGTGTCCAAAAGAAAATTTAGGTGCAACACGAAGGTCTAGTACAAATCTCAGATGCACACATTGGATTTATTTTACTTCCAGACCTATGAGGGGCCTGGGTGGGGCATGGAGCACGTCTACAAAGACTGGAAAGTAATATCTTTCTTGTTTTTTTTCCCCATTGCCTTTCTGAGTCCTCAAGAACTCTTACTGCTCTGTTCTCAGATCTCTTATTTGAATCTATATAGGCCCCTATTATTTTGAGAAAAAGAAATGATTTCTCCTGAGAAAATAGGTAAAGAGGTGCCAGGAACTAGAGAGACAGGAGATCTTCCAGGTCCTGCTCCTTGCGGAAGGCAAGACACTTACCATATGAAGCTGTGATGACACCTTCTAATCACAGTTACAAATTCTGATCAGTACTGAGAGACAGAAGGATTTAAACCCGTGTCTGAACACATTTGGAGCTTGCCTGACTTCACACTTGATCGTACACCAGTAAAATACCTGGCCTGTTGTTCTGGAGAAGGAACTGGGTTCGGCTTACCCTTTGGCAATTTTTTCCAGTCCAACATATTTTGTCACAGGGTCTCCCACACTCACAACACTCCCTGAAAGGAACAAAATGAAAGATCACTTCAAAATGGAGAAACCATTATCCAGCAGGTGAAAAATGCAGCCCCGCTCTCTGGGGCTGTGAGCTGTAGTCATTTGGGTAACAAGAACAGCAGCAACAACAACAAGACAGGCAGCCCCATAGCACAGGTGACCTGCACAATGACTGGTTTTCTACAGCCCTTTGAAGACTTACCTTGGCAGGAAACCAGGAAAAGGCAGAAACATTCAGAGGAGACAGACAGAGGGAAAGAACACATACCAAGGCGAGTGTTTGTTGTCTATGAACATTAACACAGCTCTATCAGACAAGAAGTTCAGAAGACCTACTTAGTTTGCCTAGAATCTCCTCCTTTATCTTCTTTTGCTCCTGGAAGATGTTGCTACTCCAACGGCTGGATTTCTCAGGTGTGGGAATGCCTGCTTCAGAGGCTACTGGTAAAGCATCATCTCCTGTTCCAGAGGATGCATAGATCTGTGACAAGAAATCAGTTTGTGTCAGAAAGGTGCCTAGCAGAGATGCTTCTCATTAGTACTTCAGGCTTTAGGAAGTGTCCATTAGGAACCATGTTCCAGCCCTTCAGAGGCCAACCCTCTCTTGACATGGCAGGACTGCACAGGACTCTCTTCATCAAATTTTGGTCACGTAAAAGGTACAGGTGCAGTCTAATCTGTTAATTTAGCTACTTAGATAGTCCAAGGAAAGGGGCAGGAACCTCCACAGGACAGTTTCTGTGAACTGTGCCTTTGGACCACTAGCTCCACTGATGACAGATACAAAGCTTGCACAGATACAAAGGGGCTCACTTTTACACCAGTACCATTTAAAGACACAATGCTATCTATCTCTTATCCAATGGTAAGATAAAATCATAGGCCCTATCAGAATGCCAGGAAAATGATGATTAAACTTGAAAGTTCAGAGCTGATTTTCCAGGTGCCAGTGGCTGGGAGTGGGGGAAGCTCTTTGTCACAGTATGCCCTCAGAATTTTCAGCCTTGAATGACCAATGCTGCCTGATCAAAAACAGACAACTCTGAATTACACCAAACACAATGCTGAGCAAAGCTGGCCCTTACTGATTCTGGACGCTCCAGTTCTGGTTCAAAAACTGGTGGAGCTTGGTTGTCTTCCTCCTCCTCATATTCTCTAGAAACAGAGGGAGCCCAAGCAGCTTCTGATTCTGGTGTTTTGCTCTGTGGATAGACAGCAGTGTGAGCGACAGTGTGTCACAAATTATTTACAATCTTATTAATGTGCATAAATCTATCCAGCTATACTAAGGAGAAATCATCAACTTGGATAGAAATGGGATTCTGAGTTGCTAAAACTAAATTAGAGAGGGCTAATTAGACAATGCTGCATATTGTTGGAACCATGTATTCCCTATGGCTAAAAACAAACAGCAAGCACTTCTGTCTGCAAAACAGGGTTTTGTCTATTTTAAAGTCTTTAAGAGAAAATTACAAAACAGCAGAGCCTCTTTTTTTGCTGTGTAAAGACACTGTAAGGAATTTCTTTCAGGCTAAAAGGCCAGCTCTATTGCAGCAGGCAAAGTTCATGGCTTGCTCCACAAACCCAAAATGCTTGGCACATCACAGGTTACTTTGCCACTCACCGAAGCATGGGCTTTTCTGTATCTAGATGCAAGTTCACCTGTAATGGGCAAGGAAAAATTAAACAGATGTTGTTAGAAAACTGTCTTTTGTGAAGAATCCTACAGAATGAGTCAAGTCGACCCAAATAAAGAGCATTTTTCTTCCAGGATGTCTCTCCAGTAGCAACAATTCTTTTCCATTGCAAGCAAGAAAAAGCGCAATAGACTAGGCTATTCTTTTTCTCCAGTCATTTAAAGGCAGAGCATCAAATCTTTTAATTACAGAATTTAGAAAATAAGTTGCTTTCCCTCAGTTCTGGAGACAACTGCAGAGTTTTTAGATGAGACTTCTCAGAAGCTCTGCCACTCTGCATTTTGGAAGCTGTCTTGTTGAACCAGCAGCTGAGGAAATTACAGACCCTCCTGCCACGGCCAACCCGTGCAAGGAAAAGAACCCCTGCAGGTTCAATCACGAAAGCTGCCCACATCCTAAGAGAGAGCTACAGGCCTCCCCTTTGTGGCTGAAGCTGTTGACATGAGCTCTACCAAGTCCTAGTGTCTTAATGGCCTTTTCATTTCAAAATCAACTCAGTTACTTAGGGATAGCATGAACAACACGTTGATACAAAAGCCAGATCAGATGCCCCTAGGCAAAAACCTCTACTTACTTGTCTGGTGAGTCACCAGCCAGACTTTGTCTGGGCAAGAATAGATAGAACAGCCCAGTGGAAAAAATTTGCCAGCTGCAGCAAAGATTCGCATTAACATTTCGGTCATACTGCACAGCACTTTCTCAGAGTGCACACCGGAAAGGGAAAATATGGGACCCTCAGTGACAAGGGGCACTTTGTCAGCTGAGAATCAAGAGAAGCGTCTTGCACCAAGCACGGCAGGAGCCGCTCTGGACAGTCAGGGCTCCCACGCGCCACACCAACGTTCTATTCCGTTACCTGGAGCACGGCGCGGCAGTTCCTGTGACATCATCGGAGCAGCCGCTCCTGATTGGCTGCAAATTTATGCGCGGCAGCTGAATCTTCTGGACACTTCATGAAACAAAACTATTTCTGAAAGGACCCAAAAGTACAACACACCAAACAAGTATGCCCTGTATGCCAATCTGAACACTGAGAAGAGACAAGGACGTGAAGGAACAAAAATGAACATAACCTTTGGTTCACTAATGCTTCTAACTAAGAATAGGAATGCTTCTCCCATCTTAGTAAGTTCTGAAAACAAGCAACAAAGAAAAGCCACCATTTCAGTGACATTTCGAGGACAGAAAGAGAAACAGAATTAATTTCAGCAGTATTTCACAAGGAGGAATGGTTTCAGGTTACTTCTTGCCCACTTCAGTGTTGAATTTCCCTCTGACTGACTCTGAAGCCTGACCTCCCTTTTTTGCATCCTAAGGAAGGCCTGCCAGACAGCATCATGTACTTCAAATCTTAAAAGAAGTACCTTCTTGATCATGTTTTTTAACTTGTATAGTAATGTGTTGAAATTTGTTTTGGGGTTTTTTTTTAGTAGGAGGGGATTATCCATATTTTACCAGAGGACAGGTTTTAGCCACAGTTGTCACAGCTTTTGGTTTGTCCACCGGCTTTGCAAGTCGCTTGTAGAAACAGATACTACAGTTTGGGGGCAGCTGTTTTATTTTCATGAGCTAAGTTTTGCAAGTATTTATTAGCTACTTCTGCCATTTCAGGTGTCACAGTGAGACTCATTCTGCTCTCTTTAAATTGTAAGTCGTTAATGCAGAGGAAAGTTTCTTGCTCTTAATGGGAACTAAAAAGTCCTGCTTGCTTTTCCCGTGGTTGGGTCCCTGAAACAGGTCTTTCAGTCCCAACACTAAAGGGATGGCAGAAGTAGCTAGGACAGCCCTAGGTGTTGGTGAAGCTGGAAGCTGCAGAAAGTGAGTCTGCACTCTTAAGGACCGATATCTAAGCGTGGTTAACTTTTTTTTTTTTAATGCACGTCGTCCTTAAGCCGCTTGGGAAAAGGCGGAGTCGTGCTGTTCCAGTGCTATAGTCCTGCCTCCATCTCCAGGGAGGAGCAAGTGGGTGTGTGTAATCCGTGACAGTGTGTCGCCGTCAGGGAACCTTCCCGTTCGCAGGCTGTACAGCCACTCGCAGGGAAAGATACAAAATGATTTCGATGTGAGGCTTGCTAGATCTGATGCTTACATTTTCCGCCAGAGCTGGATGTTTTTGCGGGCGATACCTCGTTCTTGGTTTCCTACACAACCGGCGCAGCTGTAGCTGCTGTGGTCGGTCTCTCTTGGGGGTGGGTAGTGAGAGGAGTGAGCGGGTACAAGGGTCACAACCTGGTGGAGAGTTTGAGGCGCAGGAGCAGAACTGGCCGGCTGCTGTTGCTCGCATTCCTTCGTGTCAAGAAAAATAATATCTGAAGCAATTTGCCAGGAATGCAATGGTCGGGAATTCAGGAACAGCCTGCAGTGAAACATTGCCCTCAGAACTGCTGGGCACCGATGTAAAGCAAAAGTTTTGCCTGCTGAAGCCCCTTGAAATCCAGCTGTTTCACCAGAGAGGTCCTGCAGGTATGTGAAGCGTAGATTCACTCAAGCGTGAGCAAGTGCTGCAACACAGGAGGCATTGTCTGCTTGCAAATAGAGCTTTTAGCTACCTCAAAGATCAGGTGAAACACTAGTACTTGTTAAAGAAACCTAATCCAGCTGACTGCTGTTGTGTGATAAATGATGTGCTGTGTTCTCTCCCCTCATTTGAAGCTTTAGTATTTTCATGCTACATAAAGTCAACCTCTAATTAAAATCAACATAATTTCTACAAGAGTGCATACTGTTTCCTGCGAGCATATAGGCTTGGTTTTTTATACTTTCTTCTAAAATAAAAATAGCTTTTGCAATTTAATGGCATAATTTTATCCATGGTGAGGTTGTTCCTGATGTCTGCTGTTGGTCTGAGAAAAGTGGGTTTTGTTTTGTTTGCTTTTTTGTACCTGGATAACATGTATTTATTAATCTTAGCTTTCGAGTTCCTGATGAAATCAGAGTATTTTCAGAATACTGCTGCAGTAACTCCTCTCAGCTTAGTCAAAAGCCAGTTAAAATTAAATAGGAAATAATTTTGATCAAGAAACCTTAATCCTTTATTTCTTTCTTTAAAGTTTTTTATCCCTTTTGCAGACTTTCTTACTCCTGGGACTCCCATTGGTCGAAAGGGACTGAAGCTTTATTGCTTTACAGTTTTCACTTGGGATGAGATATTTTCATTATTTGTTCTGTAACTGAAATTCTTTTCAAGTCCTTCAGGAAGGACTGGTTTCCTTGAAAGATAGCAGGGGTTTTTTTGTTTGTTTTTTTTTTTTTTTTTTAAAAAAATAAAAAAATTAAAGGAATATGTGAAAGGTCAGATATTGAAAGAAAACATCTCAAATTCCAAGACAACAAAGAATTAACCAGTAGAAATGTCCTGGCTTCAGCTGTTACATGCTAATTTTGCTTGGATAATTTAACAAATCAGCTTTCTCTTTTAAAGGCCTGTTCTGGACCAATGGTTCAGTGGTTTTGGTCTTAAACCAAAGTTATTTGACAGAAGCTTTCATTCCCCACACTTTTTTTTTTTTTTTTTTTTTTTTCTTTCTCTCTTCCTTAAAAAGAAGAGTACCTGGACCTGGCATCTGCCAGGGTGCATAGGAGTGGGTTTTCACAGGACTCCTGGAGTCAGTTAGTTGATTTTACACTGGCTGCAGCCTGGTGTTGATCCAGACCAGAGTGATTGATGCTCCTGTGAGTGGAAAGACTCCTTAATGAATAGCAGACCTCCTGAAACACTGCTGTAATTCAAACCAAGAGTGGCAGAGGTGGATGGAGCAGTCAGGAAAGAAGCACAGTTTTGAAGCACTGCTTCCAAACCAGCTAGATAGCAGAGAAATTCTAACATTTGGGTGTATAACAACTGTGTCTGTTTATTAGACCTTCAGAGAGGCAGGATATAGCTATTGTAGTTACAGGAGTTGTGAGCAGGGGTACAAGAGAAGCATTGGGGACACCTGCTTTTTTGGTGTAAGGCACTAATTTTTCCAACCTCAAGCTGGCTACACTTAAAGAACAGCTGTTCTGTTGCATGATGAAGGGGTTCTGTTTGAAGTTCAGGTATCATCTGTGTGCCCTTCTTGCCCAGCACAACATGTCTCACTGCCCACATTTCAGCAAGATATCCACCAAACCTTGGTGGCTGCTGTTGCATAGATTTGTGTGCTTTAATTCTTCTTGTGTCCATTTGTTAGTCCCTGAAATGTGAAGTACCTGTTAATACTTTACTGAAATTTTAATATTGTTAGCTGGAGCAGTGTGGACAAAATTGAAATGGTCAGACAACTGAGATAGCTGTTACTCTATGTGGAGCAGAAAATAATTTGTGTGGGTACTTTTCTTAACCACAGGACATATCTAATCCATCTTTAATCTGGTACTGTCACTTTAATGTTAAACTTGACACAATCTAATCTGTGTCATATTCCTACCTTTCCAGAATCTGTTACAAAAGAAGCTGATGATGATGATGATGATGAAAAAATGAAGGCCCAGATCTTTGTCTATTCTTTTTATTTTTAAACTGAGAAGTCCCAGGTAATTAAAAACAAACAAAAAAGCCACACCCATAAAATAACAAAAAAACCCAAAACCCCCCAAGCCCTGACAGTTCCATATTTACCTTTCCTTTAGATGACATTTAACCTGTGCTTTCTGTACCTAGTAGGAATAGTTCTCTATCCCTTTGGTTTTTTTAGGCTGAGTAGCAGTGTTTATGTAGGTGAGTGACCTAAATGACCAATCGTGAAGAAAATGATTCCTTCAAAACACTTAATACTTGGACTGTTCATCTACAGTTCTCAGCAGAGGCAGCCACAGGATGGATGCTGGTGAAGTGCTCGAGAATTCTTCATTGCAGTGGCTGCCTTAATAGCAGGGGCTCTCAAATTACTGAGCTGAGCCTGCCCTTCTGAGCCCAAAATCACCTGCAGGTGCAAGTGTTGGAAATAGTGTATCTGAGTAGTTATTATTTCACACTCCAGTCTTGAATGGCTGAGAAACCTGGAACCCCAGATCCTCTTTCCTATGGGAAGACAAACACCAAAAGCCAAAACCAAACCTAAATACAACATCTAAGGTCACTGGTGTTTGGTTCCTTTCCACAGGAGGGCCGAGCACCAACGAGTCACCAGCCAGGCTTTTGTGTCAGCTCTGCCAGCCTGGGCTCTGCATTTTGACTTTGCATGGAATAGGGATGATTCTTCTGTTTCTCAGGGCAGATGGGTGTATGTGCTCTGAATCCCGTTTTTAAACCTTCTTGGGTAAAAAAGATGCAGTTGGGAGATTAAACACCACGGAAGGAACCCCAGGAGGAGGGAGAGTCTGACAGTCTGGTTGGTGTGTGCATGTGGACGTTGCTCATTTTGCCATCATTCCTGCTGAATGCCTGTTGTCCTGTTCCTACAGTCACTCCTGTTCTTACTCACTGACAGTTTCTGGAGTTTTGCTGCCAGCTGATTCCCAAAGACTTGCCACTATGTTGCCAAAAACATCAGGATGAATGAAAGTCTCTAACACTGTTTTTGTAGTATTAGCAAGTAGGTATTCCTTTACTCCAGGCCAGGGTGCTCCACCCAGATGCACATGACTTTCAAAACTTTTCACTTAGGTATATATTTTAGCAAAGAAGTCCATGTTTATTGGTTCTAGAGGACATAATTTTTGGCATCAATTATTATTTTATCTTCTATTAGTTATTGATTTCTCACTTCTCATTCTAATTAGTCCACATCTTTTAGGTTATCTTTTTCCCAGACAGGGAGACTCCAGAACATGTTGAATCTTTTTGTTAGTCTCTTCTTTATCTTCTGGTTACTTCAATATGTCCTTGGAGGGCTACAAATTTTGGATTCCAGGTGTCCAGCCTTTAACTGCCCAGGGCTTTGTTCATTGAAGCTTATTAGGGTTAGTTCATCATAACTTAAAGTTTTTGGGGATCTAATAATCACACTCTAACAATAACAGTCTGTAAAAGAAAACTTAGCTACATGCTGGCTAAAATGGAAAATTAGTCTGCTAAAGACTAAGAAACCACTTATGGTTATTAAAACAATTAATGAAAAAGTTAAATAAAACCAATAATTAGGAAAGTTCTCGCATTTCCAATAAGTACAGGCAGGGGAACATGGATAGTGCACTGGGATCTGGGGCTCACTCATTCTGTTTTACTGGACTAAACTTCTGCTTTTCTTTAGAGAACTGAAACCTGAGTGCCATGTGCTCCTACTCAGAGATTCTCAGGAGTGAGGGGAGCCACAGAAGCAGGGGCTGCAACACCACAGCGAATACAAAGGGCAGCACAGGGTGATAAAATAAACTAGGCAACACCCTGGCGTCCACCCCAGGGAACCCCACAGCAGAAGGATTTGAAATAGCAAAATGAAGGAAATGTTTGCATTTGGACTGGAAAGCAAAGGAGCTTCCATGAAACAGCAAGTTAAATCTGGGTCAGTCCCCAGGCTTGAAGGGTTTGCAGTTTCAAGCTTATGTTTTGGAATTCTTAGGAATAAATGATAAATCTCAAAGGCTGGAGGAATAAGGATCTACCTTCACATTCCCCACCCACCAAGCAAGGGGCTGCTTTCTTTCCAAAGGGAAGAAAGTGAGTGCCCGGGTTTTTTCCAAATCAATGCTGCATTTGGAACATGAAGGAAGCAAACAAATTTGGGTTTAACTAACAAAAAACACATTATGAAACTTAATAAGACAAAAAACATTGTAAACCATATAATAAAACATAAAACATTATAAAAAACACATTATAAAACATAAACTACCCAAACCCTCTTGCATTCATTATTCAAAACACAATTACATAAATTAATTAGAAAAAAGAAAACAAATGTTAAAAAAACAGGACAGGCGTCATCTGGAATGTAGCACATGACTATAGGTTTATGACAAAGGCAGATAGTAAAGCTCATTCATTTCCCTATTCCATCTTTAAGTCCCGTTAGCCCCAAAATTCTAAGCCTTGACAAAAGACTCTCCCTTGTCCTGCAGGTGATGGATTCTCATAGAAGTGTTCCTTCCTCTAATTGTGGTAGTCATCCTGGAAGTAAGAAAACAACCCAAACATTTTAATTTCTTTATTTCAAATTCAATTTGTCAATTGTTTCTTTTCTGAATTTCTGTCTGGTTTGGGTGTGACATTTTTTAATTTCATGAGTTGATAAGCCAAAAAGACCAAACATAGCAACCCCTAAACTCTTACGTTTACTAATCAATAACCCTTTCTAATAAAGTAAGTAGAAAAGCAATCTCATGAGTTTCCCCATCAAACTCTTTCTACCCCAGTAAACCCCCAAATTAAGCTTTAGTCTTGGAGAGAGACCCTTCTTCCTCCCACAGACAATGGCTTCTCATGTACATGTTCCTTCCTCTTGTTGTGTCAAACACCCTGGAAATTAGAAAAAACAAACTTTCATTAATTCCCTTAATTCCATAAATGCTGTTAAACACAGAAGTGTTATTTTGACCTTTATGAAATGCCGCCCACTGTGGGTTTGACAAAGTTTCCTTCTGAATGTTGAGGTTTCAGTAAGAAGTTTGGGCTGTGGGGGGTGATCCTCCAACTGCCCTTGGCATTGCTCAGGTGGATTTGGAAGTTTAAGTCTGTTTCAAGTCAAAAGCATCAAGTTTCTAGCAGAAAGAGGAACAGCTTTCATATATCTCAAACATCCTGCAGAGAAACAAAGGGGCATTCTTTGACCTGTCTATCCCTCTGTTTTCCTTCCTCAGTGGATGGCGGCTCCTCTTTAGGATACAACAGCCTGGAAATCAAAGTCTTTAATTATTTAGCCTTCTGTTCAGAAAGGGGGAGAACTAAAGGAAGAAAATAAGCTGGAAAACTCTCAACAGCCCAGGCAACTGTATTATCCAGCACAAACATGGATCAGCCCATGCCAACTTTCCAAACACTGAACAGCTGAGAAAGAACTTGAATTTAGCCACAAGACTGAGCTGTGAAAACTGAGCATGGAAGAAAAACTCTCTAATTTATATTGCACTAAGTGGTCAGATATATAGATAAGTGTATAGATATACACTTGTATATAGTGTATAACTACTCACCTCCCGCAGCTCTGGCACTAAGTGGAGGAGTTCCTGGGCTCAGCTCCCACAGCTGTGCTCTCTACCACCTGGGACTGCCCTGAGAGCAGGGCACAGCCTGCAGCTGGCACCTGGGTGGCAGCAGGACCCCACTGGAGCACTCTCGAGACAGCTGCATCAGTCATGGTGGGTGTAGAGACCAGAGAGGCTGTGGCTTTCTCCCCATTTGGTACTGCCACTCACTCCTGGTCAAGCTGGCAGAGTTTCAGTGCCCTTCCTGCACACACTTCCTGCATGATCTGATGTGCCACAGCCTGTTTTCCTGCCCTGGATGCTGATGCTCCCCAGGAGCTTCTTATGGGGCTGGGGGGATGGACACTTGGCCACCATTGCTCCTGAAACACCCAAGTCACATCAGCCACTGTTGTGCCAGCTGCAGGTTCCTGGCAGCTCTCTCAGCTTCCCCTGGGGATCCCCTGTTCAGGAAACCAGAGCCGTTCACCTCAGCAGCCATCTGAAAAATCAGGCCTGATATGCTCTCCAGGAAATCAGGGACAGTTCATTAATATTTAGCTGCGAATCTCCCAGGAGAGCAGCCTCCTCAGCAACGACACCACCACTCACATCTCTTTGGCACTTCTCTACACCTGCACACGCTCAAGGTGGCCAATCCCACCAGGCTGCACAGTTCACAGCATGGCTACAATTCCCCTTGGAGCAGCCAAAAGCCACTGCCAGTTTGGCTTCAATATGAAATGAACGGTCTGGTCCCAGGAAGAGGCAAGCATCCAGGGCTGGTCTGCTGCTGCTTGCTGATACAAACTCCTTCTTCCAGGCTGAAGAAATACTGAGGCTTCTCTGTGCTCTGCCAGGGCTCTGGTGGGGCTCAGCACTGGCTGTGGCTGGGCTCACTCCCATCTCACGTTTCCATTGACAGCTTTGCATCAGATGGGCCCTTTCAGAATGCGCTGACTGATCTTGCTGCTTTTTCATTTGAGTAAGACTCTCATCCAAGCAAAGATTGATATTAGTTGTACAAATCCAATGGTTGAGAGCTGGAACCCTCCAGAGCTACAGATGAAAGCCTGCTTCTTCTCCACATGATGTTTTTTCTACCCCAGTCTTCATTTGTGTTCAGTTGGAAATGCAAATGTGCTTTCTTCCTTATCTAGGGGTGACCATGACTAGGCAAAAACCATTCAGTGGGATGTATTCTAAAAGCAGCACAGTCTAGAGTTTAGGAATTAAAGAGACCCTTCTCCAATCCCAAACGATACCAAAAACCCCATAAATGGGACTTTGAGTCTTTAAGAAACAAGTGACAATTAAAAACGGAATGTACCGTTTATTCATAGCATGAGAAGGAAGGGTATTTTCCAACTGAGTTGAGGTTTTAAACAGTTTCTATTCTGAGAGCCATCCATCGCTGGCACTGGACAAAGCAGTTCGGTCACTGTCTCTTCTTCTGTCCTCTCTCATTTGTCTTGCTGAAATGATTACAGGCACGAGGCTGGAGAGAGGTTTGGCTGAGAGTACAAATGGATGCTGCCCAAAGGAAAAGAAAACAAATGAGCCACGACTTTCCAAACTCATTTCCTCATGGTCTCAAGCATTATTCTTTGAGATACCAAAAGATGCACAAATAGGTGTGAGGGAACTATCTGCACCTCTGTCTTGATGTACCTTGCTATCACATGTCCAGTACCCAGAATACTTGGCCCATAATTCTAGTAACCTTTTATCAAGGTGTCTCTAGCTTGATGCAATATTTGCCCTGCCAGGACTCTGAGAATGCTGCTTGCAGTCCAGGAATTTTCCACTTTCAGGAAATGCAAAATATTATAGGGCTCCTCTTTCTTGTAGGCATGGGCTATTTTAGTTGTCAAAAAAGAGGAGCATAAGCTGCTCTTCAAGAAACTCAAGGGCAGCTAAGAAATGTTTATCCCAGTAGGATCTGGGCCCATGTCTTGATCCGAAGCCCACTGAGGTTTTCAGCACCAAGACAAGAGCAGGGAGACAAGTACCAGAGCACTGATGGACTCAGCTCTGGCTTGCAGGGAGAGAGAGCAGTGTCTACTTTTTCATCCCCTGCACCTCCTATGCTGGCTGGCACCTTCACAGAAGGGACAGCCAAGTAGCACATTCTGCAGCTCCCAATCTGTAACAAAACCTGGCAGCAACCCTGCAGCAGTTCTCATCTACTCAACTGTACCAGGCAGCAAAAAGGGCTGTGACAAGTCCCACTCATCTGTCCCTGTTTTGGTGGCAGAAACCTTTGAAAGTGGGGTAGAAGGGACTAGCTGAGGCCCCTCCGATGCTCAAAGGGAGCTCCCCAGCAACCCATTCCTTCCCACAGCCAAATCTTGGACTGCTTGGCTGGGATGGGTTTATTGGGTTTCTTCACCACCAGCACCATTTCAGGCCTCCACACCTGAGATCATCCTACTGCAATTCTTTTGCCACTGGGGAAAACTGAACATGCCACCACAACACAGACAGGGACACAGAAATTATTAGAGGATGGAACACTTCTTCTCCCTGCAACTACCCACTTGGGGTGGTTCAGCCTGGAAAAGGCCGTGGGAAGACCTTATTGAGACCTTTCAATGCTTCAAGGGCATTCTAAAAAAGATGGGGACATATTTTTCATCAGGACATATGAAAAATGGGAAATGCTTTCAAATCAAAGGAGGGTCTGTTCAAATTATGGCTAAGAAAGGAACTCTTTATGAGCAGGGTGGGGAAACATGGGAACATGCTATCCAGAGAGGTCCTAGATGCACCATCCCTGGAAACATTCAAGGTCAGGTCAGACAAGGCTCTGAGCAACTTAATCTACTTCCAGATGCCCCAGGTCATAGTGGGCAAGTTGGACTACATGCCCTTTAAAGGTGTCTTCCAACCTAAACTACTCTATGATTCTACTCAGTTTTCTCTTGAAAAGCACCCAGACTGGGCATTAATATGAGGGGAAGTTCATCTGATGCCCTTGAGTTTAGCTGACGAGAAAACCAATCTATTGGACAGCTGTTTCACTTGCAGCTGCCTCGCATTGTACCTGCAGAAGTTGGTCAGCGGACCATCGAGTGTCCTCATCAATCTGTAAGCAGCAGTCCAGAAAGTCCTGGAACACAGCAGACAGTTGCTCCGTGTTCTCCAGCTTCGGTATCCCTCTCTTAGCTATGAGCTGCAGGGCCTAGAGAAAAAGGAAGCACAAGACTCCTGTTTCTTTCATATCCCTAACTGCTCACATAGACCCCATTCTTTAAGCTCCAGCCTCCAGAGGCAATTTCTTCCCCAGCAGGGGGTTAGAGATGATTTTTCTGCACCAACAAAAAGACCCTACAAAATAGAAGCCACAGCTATTCCAACATGCAAATGATCTTGCCTTGACAGCTGATTTCATGGGCTGACCAAGTTCGTAGGAACTACATCAGCCAAAAGCCATTTTGCTGCTCTGTGGACTGACTTTACAGGCTTTACAGGTTCTTTTAGAGTGAATTTGGTCTGACCACATTATTTCCAAGCACTGTTACATACAATTCATCTCTGCAGTGCTCACTGGTCTCTAAAGTACAGCTTCCATAAAAAAATAGATTGTCAAATTTTTCACTCTCTTCCCGATAAAAATGGTAACCAGATGTCAAAAAGGAAATCCATCAACTTATTCCTGGGAAAAGAATTCCTGGGAAAAGGGAACAGAAACATGTGGAACCTCAGTTCAAACACACATTTAGTTACATCCACTAATATTTTTTGATGAAAATGGCTGCTTAGGCAGACAAGAGACACCTGCAACTCTGTCTTTTATCGGACTCCAAATTCTCAATCAGCTTCACTTCCATGTTCAAAAAACCCCAAATTTAACGGTCTAATCAGAAAAAGGAATATGACAATTCTTGGTAATATCCCTATGGGAATTCTCTGCTAATTCTGAAACTCAAGTGAATGCATTAATGAAGCTAATTCCTGTGCTAAAACATACTTTTAGAAAAAGAATTTGGTAATGAATAATTAAGGCATTCATAGAACCAGAGGCACTTCCTGAAAGGCTCAAGTAAGTAATTGGCACGGGTGCAAGACTGAAAAGGGTTCCATGCCTGCAGAAACAGTTGAAATGCTTTTCATACAAATTCCTCCAGTTTGAGAAACTTGCCACTGAACATTGCTTGTCATTCGGAGACACAGCTCAAATAGAACTCAAAAAGTCCATGAGAAATTTGAAGCATCACTGAAGGCAAAAACAGGACATTTTTTAACTGGAACATGTTGCTCCTCTTCCGAGGTTCTCCCATTGATGCACACAAAGCTACACAGGTAGATGGGCCTTGGTTGAGCTAGTCCAAACTGATGTGAATGGGATTTAGTCTCTTGTGAGACAGAGCATGAGACAGATTAGAGAGACAGTGACATCTGCTAGTATTTGTACCTTACCTTGAGAGGAACTCTGTCGTGGTAAGGTGGTTCTCCTTGCAGCATTTCTATCGCCACGATGCCAAGGGACCAAATATCTACTTTGGTCCCGTATTCATCCTTATTCACATACTCCGGTGCCATCCAGTGAGCTGTCCCCACCATCGAATTCCGCTTGTTCTGCTCAGAAGTCAACTGAGCACAGAGGCCAAAATCGGCTGAGGAGGAAACCCAGTGTTGTAAAAGCCAGCTTGAATAAGAAACCAAGCTAAGGATTTTCCCACCTAGAGTCTGAGAATGTGGTGTTAAATCTAGCTGGAAAAGCAGCCATGCTCTGTTTCCTCAGGACATAACTGAGGAAATATGGAATCAGTCACTTATAGAAACCTCCACATTTCACTCAGTGGCCTTTATTCACTTAAAGTTTAAGACTGGGACTCCCACCCTCTGGAAGGGTCACGCACAGACCAAAGCCATTCTTGACACCTTGTTTCTCTCAAGGCCTCTCTGCACACCAGCTGCACTCTTAGCTTGCAGCAGTGCTCCATGCACTCCCACAGGCACCGCTCTTGGGAACTGGTGGTCAGTCTTAAGCAGCCCCACGCCCTGCATCCCAGGAATGCTGTGCCGACCAAGAAAGAGTACCTACCCAGTTTGACAGATCCATCCGTTCCAAGAAGAATGTTTTCACTTTTAACATCTCTGTGAATCACGAGGTTGGAGTGAAGGAAATTTAGTGCTTGCAGGCACTGATAGATAAAAAACAAACAGGAGGGTAAAAATTAATTACCTGATTTCATCACCAAGAAAGGAAATGGCTCTAAAGGACCTCAGTTCTAGCTGAAAGGTGAGCAGTGGCAGAACACAGTGTTTGTCAAGAGGAAGGGTCTGCTGCTTCATCAGTAGTAGAGCAGTATTTTTCTAGGTGAAGACATATTACCTCTCGAAAGAGAAATGGCAAATGTTGTTACAGACTGTCCCCTGCAAACACAGACAGAATGACTTCTGCTGCAGGGCATGGGCTCTCTCCATCCAGGTGACCGACAATCATTTGCCATTAGTTTAAAATTCTGCTACCAGCACCTTTGCTTTTACAGGCAAGGAATGCAATACAGACAGGCTCCAGGCAAACACACAGAGGCAAAGTTGAGAAAAGTAAAAAAAATTTAAAAAAGAGAGTACCACAACAGTTGTACTGGTGGGCCCTCCACCTAAGACACTCTTGCTTCTCCATGTCATCAAAGCAATACAGAAACAAAGCTCTGAACATGAAATCACTCCTGTTCTTACCAGCTGTCTAGAAGCACCAGTCTGCACAAACATTCAGAAGCACCAATGGCATCCCTTACCTCTCGGCAGATAGCTGCTATCTCTCCTCCAGCCATACAGACTTCTTTAATGACACTGCTTAAAGACCCTCCGTCCATGTATTCCATAATTATCCAGAGTTTATCCCCAACAAGGTAGCTGAAAGAAGGAAACGATGGCATGGAGATGAATGTGCATCACTAAATTACCTTACCAAAAACACTACAGGTTGTCTTTTCCAGGGCGCTTGTTAATGAATGCAGAATAAAAGGAAGAGGCATTCCTCCTAGGTTATGCACCACATGGAGTCTATGCAGTCTAATGAGAAAGGCCCATCCATGAAAACTGAGATGTCTTAGATGGCAAGAAAGTGAAAAATGCAGGGAAATAATTTCTCTGATGACTTATCAGCACTTATCATAAAACACAGAAAATACGTTCAACTTAAAAAAAGAAAAACTCGAACCAACCCCAAACCAACAAAACCATGAGGTAGTGAACTTAGGGGCTGTTGTTTTAGTCAGACAGGGCTAACCCAGGTTTTTCAAAAGAGGTTTCCAACAATGCATGCCAGAAAATATTAATGCAAACAAAATGCACTCTCCTCCCATATACTGTATAGAAATAGATAAATAAAAAAAACCCAAAACTCAATTCTCCAGCAGTACCTGAAGAGGTTTTTTTTAACCTTTGTCTTGCAGTACATAAATGAATGTTCACATGATAGTACAAGAACTACTTACCTGTCTAAATAGTTAATAATATTAGGGTGCTTCTTGTCCCTTACAACGAGGAGTTCATTGACAATTAATTCCTTTTGGGGCTGTTTTAGGAGACTCACTTTCTTTATGGCCACCTAAAATGACATTGAAAACCATTAACCTGAGAAGTCTGTTGCACAAGATCAGGAATGAACATGGAGTGAGTGTTTCTGGAGGAACAGAGCCCAGCTATACCAAACTGCCTGGTGATTACACATCAGAGTTCAGTCATTGACATGACAACAGCCCATGTCTCTGCTGGCTCAGCTACTAGTTAGAATGCATGACATTTTGTCTTGTCAGTTTGCTAACAACAGTCTCTTAAACTATCAGCCTCGGAACTCTAACAACACTCTGTGCCTAAATTCTTTTCCAATGGCCTTAGTTTATCAGCACTATTACCATTCATACACGATTTGCAAGCACAAAGCAGTTTTGTTCCTGTGAAAATAACACAAAATATCTGGGAACCCTTTAGGAATTCTATGGAGTTGGATCATTTTTTCAAATGCAACTGTTGCTCTCCTTGATGGCAAAACAAAGGAAACAGACAGGCATTACAGATAAAATGCCATCCTAAAAGGATCGTTAATGTTATCCTGCAAAAAACAGAATCTTACCACTTCTTAACTTGTTGACTTTTGATTTTGCAACTCTAAAGAACATCCTTGAACAGTTTAGATTTGCAGCTGTTTCCTGGCCTTAAAAAGAAATAATCCGCTCCATGGAATTTTATGGATATGCCCTGAGTTCCTTGTAGACTTCTCTCTAAGCACAATTACAAAGCATGGTACTCCAAGGGGATTAGAAGCTACCAGGAAGAATCAGGTGTATTTGCTGTCAGACAGATAAGAGCTTTCAAAAGTCTTAAGCTGTAGCCCCAAAGAGCTGTCCAAAAGAGATGGGGCAGGATAATACAGTCTGTGATTTGTAGGAACAGCCTTTACAGGAAAGATCACCTGGAAACCCAAAGCTCCAGCCACAGCTCACACCAGAGGGAAAGGCACTCAAGAACTGCAAAATCTGGGATGATTGACACTTACCTTTCCTCCTGTGGCAGTATCAGTCGCTGTATAGACCGTTCCAAAACCCCCTGGAAACAAAACAGCAGCAAAGAAAGGAGAAGCCATTGAGTTCCTACAAGTGAAAGTCAGCCCAGACAGGAGAGCTCTGCTGCCTGGAATCTTTATAAAACACCTGGCATCACCTACTCATCAGCCAAGAGCACAGCAGCCCACCAGCCCTCTGCAGGGTGTCCAAAAGAAAATGTAGGTGCAACACGAAGGTCTAGTACAAATCTCAGATGCACACATTGGATTTATTTTACTTCCAAACCTATGAGGGGCCTGGGTGGGGCATGGAGCACGTCTACAAAAACTGGAAAGTAATATCTTTCTTTTTTTTTCCACATTGCCTTTCTGAGTCCTCAAGAACTCTTACTGCTCTGTTCTCAGATCTCTTATTTGAATCTATATAGGCCCCTATTATTTTGAGAAAAAGAAATGATTTCTCCTGAGAAAATAGGTAAAGAGGTGCCAGGAACTAGAGAGACAGGAGATCTTCCAGGTCCTGCTCCTTGCGGAAGGCAAGACACTTACCATATGAAGCTGTGATGACACCTTCTAATCACAGTTACAAATTCTGATCAGTACTGAGAGACAGAAGGATTTAAACCCCGTGTCTGAACACATTTGGAGCTTGCCTGACTTCACACTTGATCGTACACCAGTAAAATACCTGGCCTGTTGTTCTGGAGAAGGAACTGGGTTCGGCTTACCCTTTGGCAATTTTTTCCAGTCCAACATATTTTGTCACAGGGTCTCCACACTCACAACACTCCCTGAAAGGAACAAAATGAAAGATCACTTCAAAATGGAGAAACCATTATCCAGCAGGTGAAAAATGCAGCCCGCTCTCTGGGGCTGTGAGCTGTAGTCATTTGGGTAACAAGAACAGCAGCAACAACAACAAGACAGGCAGCCCCATAGCACAGGTGACCTGCACAATGACTGGTTTTCTACAGCCCTTTGAAGACTTACCTTGGCAGGAAACCAGGAAAAGGCAGAAACGTTCAGAGGAGACAGACAGAGGGAAAGAACACATACCAAGGCGAGTGTTTGTTGTCTATGAAAATTAACACAGCTCTATCACACAAGAAGTTCAGAAGACCTACTTAGTTTGCCTAGAATCTCCTCCTTTATCTTCTTTTGCTCCTGGAAGATGTTGCTACTCCAACGGCTGGATTTCTCAGGTGTGGGAATGCCTGCTTCAGAGGCTACTGGTAAAGCATCATCTCCTGTTCCAGAGGATGCATAGATCTGTGACAAGAAATCAGTTTGTGTCAGAAAGGTGCCTAGCAGAGATGCTTCTCATTAGTACTTCAGGCTTTAGGAAGTGTCCATTAGGAACCATGTTCCAGCCCTTCAGAGGCCAACCCTCTCTTGACATGGCAGGACTGCACAGGACTCTCTTCATCAAATTTTGGATCACGTAAAAGGTACAGGTGCAGTCTAATCTGTTAATTTAGCTACTTAGATAGTCCAAGGAAAGGGGCAGGAACCTCCACAGGACAGTTTCTGTGAACTGTGCCTTTGGACCACTAGCTCCACTGATGACAGATACAAAGCTTGCACAGATACAAAGGGGCTCACTTTTACACCAGTACCATTTAAAGACACAATGCTATCTATCTCTTATCCAATGGTAAGATAAAATCATAGGCCCTATCAGAATGCCAGGAAAATGATGATTAAACTTGAAAGTTCAGAGCTGATTTTCCAGGTGCCAGTGGCTGGGAGTGGGGGAAGCTCTTTGTCACAGTATGCCCTCAGAATTTTCAGCCTTGAATGACCAATGCTGCCTGATCAAAAACAGACAACTCTGAATTACACCAAACACAATGCGAGCAAAGCTGGCCCTTACTGATTCTGGACGCTCCAGTTCTGGTTCAAAAACGGTGGAGCTTGGTTGTCTTCCTCCTCCTCATATTCTCTAGAAACAGAGGGAGCCCAAGCAGCTTCTGATTCTGGTGTTTTGCTCTGTGGATAGACAGCAGTGTGAGCGACAGTGTGTCACAAATTATTTACAATCTTATTAATGTGCATAAATCTATCCAGCTATACTAAGGAGAAATCATCAACTTGGATAGAAATGGGATTCTGAGTTGCTAAAACTAAATTAGAGAGGGCTAATTAGACAATGCTGCATATTGTTGTGAACCATGTATTCCACATGGCTAAAAACAAACAGCAAGCAACTTTCTGTCTGCAAAACAGGGTTTTGTCTATTTAAAAGCTCTTTAAGAGAAAATTACAAAACAGCCAGAGCCTCCTTTTTTTGCTGATGTAAAGACACTGTAAGGAACTTTCTTTCAGGCTACAAGGCCAGCTCCTATTGCAGCAGGCAAAGTTCATGGCTTGCTCCACAAACCCAAAATGCTTGGCACATCACAGGTTACTTTGCCACTCACCGAAGCATGGGCTTTTCTGTATCTAGATGCAAGTTCACCTGTAATGGGCAAGGAAAAATTAAACAGATGTTGTTAGAAAACTGTCTTTTGTGAAGAATCCTACAGAATGAGTCAAGTCGACCCAAATAAAGAGCATTTTTCTTCCAGGATGTCTCTCCAGTAGCAACAATTCTTTTCCATTGCAAGCAAGAAAAAGCGCAATAGACTAGGCTATTCTTTTTCTCCAGTCATTTAAAGGCAGAGCATCAAATCTTTTAATTACAGAATTTAGAAAATAAGTTGCTTTCCCTCAGTTCTGGAGACAACTGCAGAGTTTTTAGATGAGACTTCTCAGAAGCTCTGCCACTCTGCATTTTGGAAGCTGTCTTGTTGAACCAGCAGCTGAGGAAATTACAGACCCTCCTGCCACGGCCAACCCGTGCAAGGAAAAGAACCCCTGCAGGTTCAATCACGAAAGCTGCCCACATCCTAAGAGAGAGCTACAGGCCTCCCCTTTGTGGCTGAAGCTGTTGACATGAGCTCTACCCAAGTCCTAGTGTCTTAATGGCCTTTTCATTTCAAAATCAACTCAGTTACTTAGGGATAGCATGAACAACACGTTGATACAAAAGCCAGATCAGATGCCCCTAGGCAAAAACCTCTACTTACTTGTCTGGTGAGTCACCAGCCAGACTTTGTCTGGGCAAGAATAGATAGAACAGCCCAGTGGAAAAAATTTGCCAGCTGCAGCAAAGATTCGCATTAACATTTCGGTCATACTGCACAGCACTTTCGCAGAGTGCACACCGGAAAGGGAAAATATGGGACCCTCAGTGACAAGGGGCACTTTGTCAGCTGAGAATCAAGAGAAGCGTCTTGCACCAAGCACGGCAGGAGCCGCTCTGGACAGTCAGGGCTCCCACGCGCCACACCAACGTTCTATTCCGTTACCTGGAGCACGGCGCGGCAGTTCCTGTGACATCATCGGAGCAGCCGCTCCTGATTGGCTGCAAATTTATGCGCGGCAGCTGAATCTTCTGGACACTTCATGAAACAAAACTATTTCTGAAAGGACCCAAAAGTACAACACACCAAACAAGTATGCCTGTATGCCAATCTGAACACTGAGAAGAGACAAGGACGTGAAGGCACAAAAATGAACATAACCTTTGGTTCACTAATGCTTCTAACTAAGAATAGGAATGCTTCTCCATCTTAGTAAGTTCTGAAAACAAGCAACAAAGAAAAGCCACCATTTCAGTGACATTTCGAGGACAGAAAGAGAAACAGAATTAATTTCAGCAGTATTTCACAAGGAGGAATGGTTTCAGGTTACTTCTTGCCCACTTCAGTGTTGAATTTCCCTCTGACTGACTCTGAAGCCTGACCTCCCTTTTTTGCATCCTAAGGAAGGCCTGCCAGACAGCATCATGTACTTCAAATCTTAAAAGAAGTACCTTCTTGATCATGTTTTTTAACTTGTATAGTAATGTGTTGAAATTTGTTTTGGGGTTTTTTTTTTAGTAGGAGGGGATTATCCATATTTTACCAGAGGACAGGTTTTAGCCACAGTTGTCACAGCTTTTGGTTTGTCCACCGGCTTTGCAAGTCGCTTGTAGAAACAGATACTACAGTTTGGGGGCAGCTGTTTTATTTTCATGAGCTAAGTTTTGCAAGTATTTATTAGCTACTTCTGCCATTTCAGGTGTCACAGTGAGACTCATTCTGCTCTCTTTAAATTGTAAGTCGTTAATGCAGAGGAAAGTTTCTTGCTCTTAATGGGAACTAAAAAGTCCTGCTTGCTTTTCCCGTGGTTGGGTCCCTGAAACAGGTCTTTCAGTCCCAACACTAAAGGGATGGCAGAAGTAGCTAGGACAGCCCTAGGTGTTGGTGAAGCTGGAAGCTGCAGAAAGTGAGTCTGCACTCTTAAGGACCGATATCTAAGCGTGGTTAACTTTTTTTTTTTAATGCACGTCGTCCTTAAGCCGCTTGGGAAAAGGCGGAGTCGTGCTGTTCCAGTGCTAGAGTCCTGCCTCCATCTCCAGGGAGGAGCAAGTGGGTGTGTGTAATCCGTGACAGTGTGTCGCCGTCAGGGAACCTTCCCGTTCGCAGGCTGTACAGCCACTCGCAGGGAAAGATACAAAATGATTTCGATGTGAGGCTTGCTAGATCTGATGCTTACATTTTCCGCCAGAGCTGGATGTTTTTGCGGGCGATACCTCGTTCTTGGTTTCCTACACAACCGGCGCAGCTGTAGCTGCTGTGGTCGGTCTCTCTTGGGGGTGGGTAGTGAGAGGAGTGAGCGGGTACAAGGGTCACAACCTGGTGGAGAGTTTGAGGCGCAGGAGCAGAACTGGCCGGCTGCTGTTGCTCGCATTCCTTCGTGTCAAGAAAAATAATATCTGAAGCAATTTGCCAGGAATGCAATGGTCGGGAATTCAGGAACAGCCTGCAGTGAAACATTGCCCTCAGAACTGCTGGGCACCGATGTAAAGCAAAAGTTTTGCCTGCTGAAGCCCCTTGAAATCCAGCTGTTTCACCAGAGAGGTCCTGCAGGTATGTGAAGCGTAGATTCACTCAAGCGTGAGCAAGTGCTGCAACACAGGAGGCATTGTCTGCTTGCAAATAGAGCTTTTAGCTACCTCAAAGATCAGGTGAAACACTAGTACTTGTTAAAGAAACCTAATCCAGCTGACTGCTGTTGTGTGATAAATGATGTGCTGTGTTCTCTCCCTCATTTGAAGCTTTAGTATTTTCATGCTACATAAAGTCAACCTCTAATTAAAATCAACATAATTTCTACAAGAGTGCATACTGTTTCCTGCGAGCATATAGGCTTGGTTTTTTATACTTTCTTCTAAAATAAAAATAGCTTTTGCAATTTAATGGCATAATTTTATCCATGGTGAGGTTGTTCCTGATGTCTGCTGTTGGTCTGAGAAAAGTGGGTTTTGTTTTGTTTGCTTTTTTGTACCTGGATAACATGTATTTATTAATCTTAGCTTTCGAGTTCCTGATGAAATCAGAGTATTTTCAGAATACTGCTGCAGTAACTCCTCTCAGCTTAGTCAAAAGCCAGTTAAAATTAAATAGGAAATAATTTTGATCAAGAAACCTTAATCCTTTATTTCTTTCTTTAAAGTTTTTTATCCCTTTTGCAGACTTTCTTACTCCTGGGACTCCCATTGGTCGAAAGGGACTGAAGCTTTATTGCTTTACAGTTTTCACTTGGGATGAGATATTTTCATTATTTGTTCTGTAACTGAAATTCTTTTCAAGTCCTTCAGGAAGGACTGGTTTCCTTGAAAGATAGCAGGGGTTTTTTTTTGTTTTTTTTTTTTTTAAAAAAATTAAAAAATTAAAGGAATATGTGAAAGGTCAGATATTGAAAGAAAACATCTCAAATTCCAAGACAACAAAGAATTAACCAGTAGAAATGTCCTGGCTTCAGCTGTTACATGCTAATTTTGCTTGGATAATTTAACAAATCAGCTTTCTCTTTTAAAGGCCTGTTCTGGACCAATGGTTCAATGGTTTTGGTCTTAAACCAAAGTTATTTGACAGAAGCTTTCACTCCCCACACTTTTTTTTATTTTATTTTTTTTTTTTTTCCTTTCTCTCTTCCTTAAAAGAAGAGTACCTGGACCTGGCATCTGCCAGGTGCATAGGAGTGGGTTTTCACAGGACTCCTGGAGTCAGTTAGTTGATTTTACACTGGCTGCAGCCTGGTGTTGATCCAGACCAGAGTGATTGATGCTCCTGTGAGTGGAAAGACTCCTTAATGAATAGCAGACCTCCTGAAACACTGCTGTAATTCAAACCAAGAGTGGCAGAGGTGGATGGAGCAGTCAGGAAAGAAGCACAGTTTTGAAGCACTGCTTCCAAACCAGCTAGATAGCAGAGAAATTCTAACATTTGGGTGTATAACAACTGTGTCTGTTTATTAGACCTTCAGAGAGGCAGGATATAGCTATTGTAGTTACAGGAGTTGTGAGCAGGGGTACAAGAGAAGCATTGGGGACACCTGCTTTTTTGGTGTAAGGCACTAATTTTTCCAACCTCAAGCTGGCTACACTTAAAGAACAGCTGTTCTGTTGCATGATGAAGGGGTTCTGTTTGAAGTTCAGGTATCATCTGTGTGCCCTTCTTGCCCAGCACAACATGTCTCACTGCCCACATTTCAGCAAGATATCCACCAAACCTTGGTGGCTGCTGTTGCATAGATTTGTGTGCTTTAATTCTTCTTGTGTCCATTTGTTAGTCCCTGAAATGTGAAGTACCTGTTAATACTTTACTGAAATTTTAATATTGTTAGCTGGAGCAGTGTGGACAAAATTGAAATGGTCAGACAACTGAGATAGCTGTTACTCTATGTGGAGCAGAAAATAATTTGTGTGGGTACTTTTCTTAACCACAGGACATATCTAATCCATCTTTAATCTGGTACTGTCACTTTAATGTTAAACTTGACACAATCTAATCTGTGTCATATTCCTACCTTTCCAGAATCTGTTACAAAAGAAGCTGATGATGATGATGATGATGAAAAAATGAAGGCCCAGATCTTTGTCTATTCTTTTTATTTTTAAACTGAGAAGTCCCAGGTAATTAAAAACAGAACAAAAAAGCCACACCCCATAAAATAACAAAAAAACCCAAAACCACCCAAGCTCCTGACAGTTCCATATTTACCTTTCCTTTAAATGACATTTAACCTGTGCTTTCTGTATCTAGTAGGAATAGTTCTCTATCCCTTCGGATTTTTTAGGCTGAGTAGCAGTGTTTATGTAGGTGAGTGACCTAAATGACCAATCGTGAAGAAAATGATTCCTTCAAAACACTTAATACTTGGACTGTTCATCTACAGTTCTCAGCAGAGGCAGCCACAGGATGGATGCTGGTGAAGTGCTCGAGAATTCTTCATTGCAGTGGCTGCCTTAATAGCAGGGGCTCTCAAATTACTGAGCTGAGCCTGCCCTTCTGAGCCCAAAATCACCTGCAGGTGCAAGTGTTGGAAATAGTGTATCTGAGTAGTTATTATTTCACACTCCAGTCTTGAATGGCTGAGAAACCTGGAACCCCAGATCCTCTTTCCTATGGGAAGACAAACACCAAAAGCCAAAACCAAACCTAAATACAACATCCAAGGTCACTGGTGTTTGGTTCCTTTCCACAGGAGGGCCGAGCACCAACGAGTCACCAGCCAGGCTTTTGTGTCAGCTCTGCCAGCCTGGGCTCTGCATTTTGACTTTGCATGGAATAGGGATGATTCTTCTGTTTCTCAGGGCAGATGGGTGTATGTGCTCTGAATCCCATTTTTAAACCTTCTTGGGTAAAAAAGATGCAGTTGGGAGATTAAACACCACGGAAGGAACCCCCAGGAGGAGGGAGAGTCTGACAGTCTGGTTGGTGTGTGCATGTGGATGTTGCTCATTTTGCCATCATTCCTGCTGAATGCCTGTTGTCCTGTTCCTACAGTCACTCCTGTTCTTACTCCCTGACAGTTTCTGGAGTTTTGCTGCCAGCTGATTCCCAAAGACTTGCCACTCTGTTGCCAAAAACATCAGGATGAATGAAAGTCTCTAACACTGTTTTTGTAGTATTAGCAAGTAGGTATTCCTTTACTCCAGGCCAGGGTGCTCCACCCAGATGCACATGACTTTCAAAACTTTTCACTTAGGTATATATTTTTAGCAAAGGAGTCCATGTTTATTGGTTCTAGAGGACATAATTTTTGGCATCAATTATTATTTTATCTTCTATTAGTTATTGATTTCTCACTTCTCATTCTAATTAGTCCACATCTTTTAGGTTATCTTTTTCCCAGACAGGGAGACTCCAGAACATGTTGAATCTTTTTGTTAGTCTCTTCTTTATCTTCTGGTTACTTCAATATGTCCTTGGAGGGCTACAAATTCTGGATTCCAGGTGTCCAGCCTTTAACTGCCCAGGGCTTTGTTCATTGAAGCTTATTAGGGTTAGTTCATCATAACTTAAAGTTTTTGGGGATCTAATAATCACACTCTAACAATAACAGTCTGTAAAAGAAAACTTAGCTACATGCTGGCTAAAATGGAAAATTAGTCTGCTAAAGACTAAGAAACTACTTATGGTTATTAAAACAACTAATGAAAAAGTTAAATAAAACCAATAATTAGGAAAGTTCTCGCATTTCCAATAAGTACAGGCAGGGGAACATGGATAGTGCACTGGGATCTGGGGCTCACTCATTCTGTTTTACTGGACTAAAACCTTCTGCTTTTCTTTAGAGAACTGAAACCTGAGTGCCATGTGCTCCTACTCAGAGATTCTCAGGAGTGAGGGGAGCCACAGAAACAGGGGCTGCAACACCACAGCGAATACAAAGGGCAGCACAGGGTGATAAAATAAACTAGGCAACACCCTGGCGTCCCCCCAGGGAACCCCACAGCAGAAGGATTTGAAATAGCAAAATGAAGGAAATGTTTGCATTTGGACTGGAAAGCAAAGGAGCTTCCATGAAACAGCAAGTTAAATCTGGGTCAGTCCCAGGCTTGAAGGGTTTGCAGTTTCAAGCTTATGTTTTGGAATTCTTAGGAATAAATGATAAATCTCAAAGGCTGGAGGAATAAGGATCTACCTTCACATTCCCCACCCACCGAGCAAGGGGCTGCGTTCTTTCCAAAGGGAAGAAAGTGAGTGCCCGGGTTTTTTCCAAATCAATGCTGCATTTGGAACATGAAGGAAGCAAACAAATTTGGGTTTAACTAACAAAAAACACATTATGAAACTTAATAAGACAAAAAACATTGTAAACCATATAATAAAACATAAAACATTATAAAAACACATTATAAAACATAAACTGCCCAAACCCTCTTGCATTCATTATTCAAAACACAATTACATAAATTAATTAGAAAAAAGAAAACAAATGTTAAAAAAACAGGACAGGCGTCATCTGGAATGTAGCACGTGACTATAGGTTTATGACAAAGGCAGATAGTAAAGCTCATTCATTTCCCTATTCCATCTTTAAGTCCGTTAGCCCCAAAATTCTAAGCCTTGACAAAAGACTCTCCCTTGTCCTGCAGGTGATGGATTCTCATAGAATTGTTCCTTCCTCTAATTGTGGTAGTCATCCTGGAAGTAAGAAAACAACCCAAACATTTTAATTTCTTTATTTCAAATTCAATTTGTCAATTGTTTCTTTTCTGAATTTCTTTCTGGTTTGGGTGTGACATTTTTTAATTTCAGAGTTGATAAGCCAAAAAGACCAAACATAGCAACCCCTAAACTCTTATATTTACTAATCAATAACCCTTTCTAATAAAGTAAGTAGAAAAGCAATCTCATGAGTTTCCCATCAAACTCTTTCTACCCCCAGTAAACCCCCAAATTAAGCTTTAGTCTTGGAGAGAGACCCTTCTTCTTCCCACAGACAATGGCTTCTCATGTACATGTTCCTTCCTCTTGTTGTGTCAAACACCCTGGAAATTAGAAAAAACAAACTTTCATTAATTCCCTTAATTCCATAAATGCTGTTAAACACAGAAGTGTTATTTTGACCTTTATGAAATGCCGCCCACTGTGGGTTTGACAAAGTTTCCTTCTGAATGTTGAGGTTTCAGTAAGAAGTTTGGGCTGTGGGGGGTGATCCTCCAACTGCCCTTGGCATCGCTCAGGTGGATTTGGAAGTTTAAGTCTGTTTCAAGTCAAAAGCATCAAGTTTCTAGCAGAAAGAGGAACAGCTTTCATATATCTCAAACATCCTGCAGAGAAACAAAGGGGCATTCTTTGACCTGTCTATCCCTCTGTTTTCCTTCCTCAGTGGATGGCGGCTCCTCTTTAGGATACAACAGCCTGGAAATCAAAGTCTTCAATTATTTTGCCTTCTGTTCAGAAAGGGGGAGAACTAAAGGAAGAAAATAAGCTGGAAAACTATCAACAGCCCAGGCAACTATAATATCCAGCACAAACATGGATCAGCCCATGCCAACTTTCCAAACACTGAACAGCTGAGAAAGAACTTGAATTTAGCCACAAGACTGAGCTGTGAAAACTGAGCATGGAAGAAAAACCCTCTAATTTATATTGCACTAAGTGGTCAGATATATAGATAAGTGTATAGATATACACTTGTATATAGTGTATAACTACTCACCTCCCGCAGCTCTGGCACTAAGTGGAGGAGTTCCTGGGCTCAGCTCCCACAGCTGTGCTCTCTACCACCTGGGACTGCCCTGAGAGCAGGGCACAGCCTGCAGCTGGCACCTGGGTGGCAGCAGGACCCCACTGGAGCACTCTCGAGACAGCTGCATCAGTCATGGTGGGTGTAGAGTCCAGAGAGGCTGTGGCTTTCTCCCCATTTGGTACTGCCACTCCCTGGTCAAGCTGTCAGAGTTTCAGTGCCCTTCCTGCACACACTTCCTGCATGATCTGATGTGCCACAGCCTGTTTTCCTGCCCTGGATGCTGATGCTCCCAGGAACTTCTTATGGGGCTGGGGGGAGGGACACTTGGCCACCATTGCTCCTGAAACACCCAAGTCACATCAGCCACTGTTGTGCCAGCTGCAGGTTCCTGGCAGCTCTCTCAGCTTCCCCTGGGGATCCCCTGTTCAGGAAACCAGAGCGTTCACCTCAGCAGCCATCTGAAAAATCAGGCCTGATATGCTCTCCAGGAAATCAGGGACAGTTCATTAATATTTAGCTGCGAATCTCCCAGGAGAGCAGCCTCCTCAGCAATGACACCACCACTCACATCTCTTTGGCACTTCTCTACACCTGCACACGCTCAAGGTGGCCAATCCCACCAGGCTGCACAGTTCACAGCATGGCTACAATTCCCTTGGAGCAGCCAAAAGCCACTGCCAGTTTGGCTTCAATACGAAATGAACGGTCTGGTCCCAGGAAGAGGCAAGCATCCAGGGCTGGTCTGCTGCTGCTTGCTGCTACAAACTCCTTCTTCCAGGCTGCAAATGCTGAGGCTTCTCTGTGCTCTGCCAGGGCTCTGGTGGGGCTCAGCACTGGCTGTGGCTGGGCTCACTCCCATCTCACGTTTCCATTGACAGCTTTGCATCAGATGGGCCCTTTCAGAATGCGCTGACTGATCTTGCTGCTTTTTCATTTGAGTAAGACTCTCATCCAGGCAGAGATTGATATTAGTTGTACAAATCCAATGGTTGAGAGCTGGAACCCTCCAGAGCTACAGATGAAAGCCTGCTTCTTCTCCACATGATATTTTTTCTACCCCAGTCTTCATTTGTGTTCAGTTGGAAATGCAGATGTGCTTTCTTCCTTATCTAGGGGTGACCATGACTAGGCAAAAACCATTCAGTGGGATGTATTCTAAAAGCAGCACAGTCTAGAATTTAGGAATTAAAGAGACCCTTCTCCAATCCCAAACGATACCAAAAACCCCCATAAATGGGACTTTGAGTCTTTAAGAAACAAGTGACAATTAAAAACGGAATGTACCGTTTATTCATAGCATGAGAAGGAAGGGTATTTTCCAACTGAGTTGAGGTTTTAAACAGTTTCTATTCTGAGAGCCATCCATCGCTGGCACTGGACAAAGCAGTTCGGTCACCGTCTCTTCTTCTGTCCTCTCTCATTTGTCTTGCTGAAATGATTAGGGGCACGAGGCTGGAGAGAGGTTTGGCTGAGAGTACAAATGGATGCTGCCCAAAGGAAAAGAAAACAAATGAGCCACAACTTTCCAAACTCATTTCCTCATGGTCTCAAGCATTATTCTTTGAGATACCAAAAGATGCACAAATAGGTGTGAGGGAACTATCTGCACCTCTGTCTTGATGTACCTTGCTATCACATGTCCAGTACCCAGAATACTTGGCCCATAATTCTAGTAACCTTTTATCAAGGTGTCTCTAGCTTGATGCAATATTTGCCCTGCCAAGACTCTGAGAATGCTGCTTGCAGTCCAGGAATTTTCCACTTTCAGGAAATGCAAAATATTATAGGGCTCCTCTTTCTTGTAGGCATGGGCTATTTTAGTTGTCAAAAAGAGGAGCATAAGCTGCTCTTCAAGAAACTCAAGGGCAGCTAAGAAATGTTTATCCCAGTAGGATCTGGGCCCATGTCTTGATCCGAAGCCCACTGAGGTTTTCAGCACCAAGACAAGAGCAGGGAGACAAGTACCAGAGCACTGATGGACTCAGCTCTGGCTTGCAGGGAGAGAGAGCAGTGTCTACTTTTTCATCCCCTGCACCTCCTATGCTGGCTGGCACCTTCACAGAAGGGACAGCCAAGTAGCACATTCTGCAGCTCCCGATCTGTCACAAAACCTGGCAGCAACCCTGCAGCAGTTCTCATCTACTCAACTGTACCAGGCAGCAAAAAGGGCTGTGACAAGTCCCACTCATCTGTCCCTGTTTTGGTGGCAGAAACCTTTGAAAGTGGGGTAGAAGGGACTAGCTGAGGCCCCTCCGATGCTCAAAGGGAGCTCCCAGCAACCCATTCCTTCCCACAGCCAAATCTTGGACTGCTTGGCTGGGATGGGTTTATTGGGTTTCTTCACCACCAGCACCATTTCAGGCCTCCACACCTGAGATCATCCTACTGCAATTCTTTTGCCACTGGGGAAAAACTGAACATGCCACCACAACACAGACAGGGACACAGAAATTATTAGAGGATGGAACACTTCTTCTCCCTGCAACTACCCACTTGGGGTGGTTCAGCCTGGAAAAGGCCGTGGGAAGACCTTATTGAGACCTTTCAATGCTTCAAGGGCATTCTAAAAAAGATGGGGACATATTTTTTATCAGGACATATGAAAAATGGGAAATGCTTTCAAATCAAAGGAGGGTCTGTTCAAATTATGGCTAAGAAAGGAACTCTTTATGAGCAGGGTGGGGAAACATGGGAATGTGCTATCCAGAGAGGTCCTAGATGCACCATCCTGGAAACATTCAAGGTCAGGTCAGACAGGGCTCTGAGCAACTTAATCTACTTCCAGATGCCCCAGGTCATAGTGGGCAAGTTGGACTACATGCCTTTAAAGGTGTCTTCCAACCTAAACTACTCTATGATTCTACTCAGTTTTCTCTTGAAAAGCACCCAGACTGGGCATTAATATGAGGGGAAGTTCATCTGATGCCCTTGAGTTTAGCTGACGAGAAAACCAATCTATTGGACAGCTGTTTCACTTGCAGCTGCCTCGCATTGTACCTGCAGAAGTTGGTCAGCGGACCATCGAGTGTCCTCATCAATCTGTAAGCAGCAGTCCAGAAAGTCCTGGAACACAGCAGACAGTTGCTCCGTGTTCTCCAGCTTCGGTATCCCTCTCTTAGCTATGAGCTGCAGGGCCTAGAGAAAAAGGAAGCACAAGACTCCTGTTTCTTTCATATCCCTAACTGCTCACATAGACCCCATTCTTTAAGCTCCAGCCTCCAGAGGCAATTTCTTCCCCAGCAGGGGGTTAGAGATGATTTTTCTGCACCAACAAAAAGACCCTACAAAATAGAAGCCACAGCTATTCCAACATGCAAATGATCTTGCCTTGACAGCTGATTTCATGGGCTGACCAAGTTCGTAGGAACTACATCAGCCAAAAGCCCATTTTGCTGCTCTGTGGACTGACTTTACAGGCTTTACAGGTTCTTTTAGAGTGAATTTGGTCTGACCACATTATTTCCAAGCACTGTTACATACAATTCATCTCTGCAGTGCTCACTGGTCTCTAAAGTACAGCTTCCATAAAAAAATAGATTGTCAAATTTTTCGCTCTCTTCCCGATAAAAATGGTAACCAGATGTCAAAAAGGAAATCCATCAACTTATTCCTGGGAAAAGAATTCCTGGGAAAAGGGAACAGAAACATGTGGAACCTCAGTTCAAACACACATTTAGTTACATCCACAAATATTTTTTGATGAAAATGGCTGCTTAGGCAGACAAGAGACACCTGCAACTCTGTCTTTTATCGGACTCCAAATTCTCAATCAGCTTCACTTCCATGTTCAAAAAACCCCAAATTTAATGGTCTAATCAGAAAAAGGAATATGGCAATTCTTGGTAATATCCCTATGGGAATTCTCTGCTAATTCTGAAACTCAAGTGAATGCATTAATGAAGCTAATTCCTGTGCTAAAACATACTTTTAGAAAAAGAATTTGGTAATGAATAATTAAGGCATTCATAGAACCAGAGGCACTTCCTGAAAGGCTCAAGTAAGTAATTGGCACGGGTGCAAGACTGAAAAGGGTTCCATGCCTGCAGAAACAGTTGAAATGCTTTTCATACAAATTCCTCCAGTTTGAGAAACTTGCCACTGAACATTTCTTGTCATTCGGAGACACAGCTCAAATAGAACTCAAAAAGTCCATGAGAAATTTGAAGCATCACTGAAGGCAAAAACAGGACATTTTTTAACTGGAACATGTTGCTCCTCTTCCGAGGTTCTCCCATTGATGCACACAAAGCTACACCAGGTAGATGGGCCTTGGTTGAGCTAGTCCAAACTGATGTGAATGGGATTTAGCCTCTTGTGAGACAGAGCATGAGACAGATTAGAGAGACAGTGACATCTGCTAGTATTTGTACCTTACCTTGAGAGGCTTTATGTCGTGGTAAGGTGGTTCTCCTTGCAGCATTTCTATCGCCACGATGCCAAGGGACCAAATATCTACTTTGGTCCCGTATTCATCCTTATTCACATACTCCGGTGCCATCCAGTGAGCTGTCCCCACCATCGAATTCCGCTTGTTCTGCTCAGAAGTCAACTGAGCACAGAGGCCAAAATCGGCTGAGGAGGAAACCCAGTGTTGTAAAAGCCAGCTTGAATTAAGAAACCAAGCTAAGGATTTTCCCACGTAGAGTCTGAGAATGTGGTGTTAAATCTAGCTGGAAAAGCAGCCATGCTCTGTTTCCTCAGGACAGTAACTGAGGAAATATGGAATCAGTCACTTATAGAAACCTCCACTTTTCACTCAGTGGCCTTTATTCACTTAAAGTTTAAGACTGGAACTCCACCCTCTGGAAGGGTCACGCACAAACCAAAGCCATTCTTGAC
Source organism: Sitta carolinensis (assembly GCA_032173965.1). NCBI lineage: Eukaryota > Metazoa > Chordata > Aves > Passeriformes > Sittidae > Sitta > Sitta carolinensis. Next base: position 4,094 of record JAVUNC010000088.1, on the reverse strand, counting down.
ACCTTGTTTCTCTCAAGGCCTCTCTGCACACCAGCTGCACTCTTAGCTTGCAGCAGTGCTCCATGCACTCCCACAGGCACCGCTCCTGGGGAACTGGTGGTCAGTCTTAAGCAGCCCCACGCCCTGCATCCCAGGAATGCTGTGCCGACCAAGAAAGAGTACCTACCCAGTTTGACAGATCCATCCGTTCCAAGAAGAATGTTTTCACTTTTAACATCTCTGTGAATCACGAGGTTGGAGTGAAGGAAATTTAGTGCTTGCAGGCACTGATAGATAAAAAACAAACAGGAGGGTAAAAATTAATTACCTGATTTCATCACCAAGAAAGGAAATGGCTCTAAAGGACCTCAGTTCTAGCTGAAAGGTGAGCAGTGGCAGAACACAGTGTTTGTCAAGAGGAAGAGTCTGCTGCTTCATCAGTAGTAGAGCAGTATTTTTCTAGGTGAAGACATATTACCTCTCGAAAGAGAAATGGCAAATGTTGTTACAGACTGTCCCCTGCAAACACAGACAGAATGACTTCTGCTGCAGGGCATGGGCTCTCTCCATCCAGGTGACCGACAATCATTTGCCATTAGTTTAAAATTCTGCTACCAGCACCTTTGCTTTTACAGGCAAGGAATGCAATACAGACAGGCTCCAGGCAAACACACAGAGGCAAAGTTGAGAAAAGTAAAAAAATTTTTAAAAAAGAGAGTACCACAACAGTTGTACTGGTGGGCCCTCCACCTAAGACACTCTTGCTTCTCCATGTCATCAAAGCAATACAGAAACAAAGCTCTGAACATGAAATCACTCCAGTTCTTACCAGCTGTCTAGAAGCACCAGTCTGCACAAACATTCAGAAGCACCAATGGCATCCCTTACCTCTCGGCAGATAGCTGCTATCTCTCCTCCAGCCATACAGACTTCTTTAATGACACCGCTTAAAGACCCTCCGTCCATGTATTCCATAATTATCCAGAGTTTATCCCAACAAGGTAGCTGAAAGAAGGAAACGATGGCATGGAGATGAATGTGCATTGCTAAATTACCTTACCAAAAACACTACAGTTTGTCTGTTTCCAGGGCGATTGTTAATGAATGCAGAATAAAAGGAAGAGGCATTCCTCCTAGGTTATGCACCACATGGAGTCTATGCAGTCTAATGAGAAAGGCCCATCCATGAAAACTGAGATGTCTTAGATGGCAAGAAAGTGAAAAATGCAGGGAAATAATTTCTCTGATGACTTATCAGCACTTATCATAAAACACAGAAAATATGTTCAACTTAAAAAAAGAAAAACTCGAACCAACCCCAAACCAACAAAACCATGAGGTAGTGAACTTAGGGGCTGTTGTTTTAGTCAGACAGGGCTAACCCAGGTTTTTCAAAAGAGGTTTCCAACAATGCATGCCAGAAAATATTAATGCAAACAAAATGCACTGTCCTCCCATATACTGTATAGAAATAGATAAATAAAAATAAAAATCTCAATTCTCCAGCAGTACCTGAAGAGGGTTTTTTTAACCTTTGTCTTGCAGTACATAAATGAATGTTCACATGATAGTACAAGAACTACTTACCTGTCTAAATAGTTAATAATATTAGGGTGCTTCTTGTCCCTTACAACGAGGAGTTCATTGACAATTAATTCCTTTTGGGGCTGTTTTAGGAGACTCACTTTCTTTACGGCTACCTAAAATGACATTGAAAACCATTAACCTGAGAAGTCTGTTGCACACGATCAGAATGAGCATGGAGTGAGTGTTTCTGGAGGAACAGAGCCCAGCTATACCAAACTGCCTGGTGATTACACATCAGAGTTCAGTCATTGACATGACAACAGCCCATGTCTCTGCTGGCTCAGCTACTAGTTAGAATGCATGACATTTTGTCTTGTCAGTTTGCTAACAACAGTCTCTTAAACTATCAGCCTCGGAACTCTAACAACACTCTGTGCCTAAATTCTTTTCCAATGGCCTTAGTTTATCAGCACTATTACCATTCATACACGATTTGCAAGCACAAAGCAGTTTTGTTCCTGTGAAAATAACACAAAATATCTGGGAACCCTTTAGGAATTCTATGGAGTTGGATCATTTTTTCAAATGCAACTGTTGCTCTCCTTGATGGCAAAACAAAGGAAACAGACAGGCATTACAGATAAAATGCCATCCTAAAAGGATCGTTAATGTTATCCTGCAAAAAACAGAATCTTACCACTTCTTAACTTGTTGACTTTTGATTTTGCAACTCTAAAGAACATCCTTGAACAGTTTAGATTTGCAGCTGTTTCCTGGCCTTAAAAAGAAATAATCCGCTCCATGGAATTTTATGGATATGCCCTGAGTTCCTTGTAGACTTCTCTCTAAGCACAATTACAAAGCATGGTACTCCAAGGGGATTAGAAGCTACCAGGAAGAATCAGGTGTATTTGCTGTCAGACAGATAAGAGCTTTCAAAAGTCTTAAGCTGTAGCCCCAAAGAGCTGTCCAAAAGAGATGGGGCAGGATAATACCAGTCTGTGATTTGTAGGAACAGCCTTTACAGGAAAGATCACCTGGAAACCCAAAGCTCCAGCCACAGCTCACACCAGAGGGAAAGGCACTCAAGAACTGCAAAATCTGGGATGATTGACACTTACCTTTCCTCCTGTGGCAGTATCAGTCGCTGTATAGACCGTTCCAAAACCCCTGGAAACAAAACAGCAGCAAAGAAAGGAGAAGCCATTGAGTTCCTACAAGTGAAAGTCAGCCCCGACAGGAGAGCTCTGCTGCCTGGAATCTTTATAAAACACCTGGCATCACCTACTCATCAGCCAAGAGCACAGCAGCCCACCAGCCCTCTGCAGGGTGTCCAAAAGAAAATGTAGGTGCAACACGAAGGTCTAGTACAAATCTCAGATGCACACATTGGATTTATTTTAGTTCCAAACCTATGAGGGGCCTGGGTGGGGCATGGAGCACGTCTACAAAAACTGGAAAGTAATATCTTTCTTTTTTTTTCCACATTGCCTTTCTGAGTCCTCAAGAACTCTTACTGCTCTGTTCTCAGATCTCTTATTTGAATCTATATAGGCCCCTATTATTTTGAGAAAAAGAAATGATTTCTCCTGAGAAAATAGGTAAAGAGGTGCCAGGAACTAGAGAGACAGGAGATCTTCCAGGTCCTGCTCCTTGCGGAAGGCAAGACACTTACCATATGAAGCTGTGATGACACCTTCTAATCACAGTTACAAATTCTGATCAGTACTGAGAGACAGAAGGATTTAAACCCCGTGTCTGAACACATTTGGAGCTTGCCTGACTTCACACTTGATCGTACACCAGTAAAATACCTGGCCTGTTGTTCTGGAGAAGGAACTGGGTTCGGCTTACCCTTTGGCAATTTTTTCCAGTCCAACATATTTTGTCACAGGGTCTCCCACACTCACAACACTCCCTGAAAGGAACAAAATGAAAGATCACTTCAAAATGGAGAAACCATTATCCAGCAGGTGAAAAATGCAGCCCCCCTCTCTGGGGCTGTGAGCTGTAGTCATTTGGGTAACAAGAACAGCAGCAACAACAACAAGACAGGCAGCCCCATAGCACAGGTGACCTGCACAATGACTGGTTTTCTACAGCCCTTTGAAGACTTACCTTGGCAGGAAACCAGGAAAAGGCAGAAACGTTCAGAGGAGACAGACAGAGGGAAAGAACACATACCAAGGCGAGTGTTTGTTGTCTATGAACATTAACACAGCTCTATCAGACAAGAAGTTCAGAAGACCTACTTAGTTTGCCTAGAATCTCCTCCTTTATCTTCTTTTGCTCCTGGAAGATGTTGCTACTCCAACGGCTGGATTTCTCAGGTGTGGGAATGCCTGCTTCAGAGGCTACTGGTAAAGCATCATCTACTGTTCCAGAGGATGCATAGATCTGTGACAAGAAATCAGTTTGTGTCAGAAAGGTGCCTAGCAGAGATGCTTCTCATTAGTACTTCAGGCTTTAGGAAGTGTCCATTAGGAACCATGTTCCAGCCCTTCAGAGGCCAACCCTCTCTTGACATGGCAGGACTGCACAGGACTCTCTTCATCAAATTTTGGTCACGTAAAAGGTACAGGTGCAGT
>JAVUNC010000087.1:0-44910 GCA_032173965.1 Sitta carolinensis | reverse complement strand
AAAAATTTAAAATTTTTGGGTTGTTTTTTTACTTCCAGATACTACCACAAAAGGGAAAACATTCATGGAATCCATCCCCGAACAAGAATTTTTTTCAAGGCTTAGAATTTTGGGCTAACGGACTTAAAGATGAATGGGGAAATAATGAGCTTACATCTCCTTTTGTCAAAAACCCTATATCAGTCACTTTAAAATGACCCTTCCTTTTTTTTAACATTTTTTTTTTTTCTAATTAATTTATGTAATTGTTTTTGAATAATGAATCAAGGGGGTTTGGGATTTATTTTTTATAATGTTTTTTTAAAATTTTTTTTTTATTATAGGTTTAAAATTTTTTTTTGTCTTTTTTAATTTCATAATTGTTTTTTGTTTGTTAAACCCAAATTTTTTGCTTCCTTCAGTTCCAAATGACAGTGAAAAAAAAACCCGCATCACTTTCTTCCCTTTAAAAACCCAGCCCCTTCTGGTGGGGGGGAATGTAAGGGAGATCCTTATTCCCCCACCTTTGAATTTATCATTATTCCTAAGAATTCCAAAAAAAAGCTTTAAACTGCAAACCCTTCAAACCTGGGGGCGCCCCCAATTAACTTGCGTTCATGGGAATCCTTTCTTTCCAGTCCCAAAACAAAAATTTCCTTCATTTTGCATTTCAAAAACCCTCGGGGTTCCCTGGGTGGGCCCGGGTTTGCCTATTTTTTACACCCGTCGCCCTTTTATTCGCTGTGGTGTTTCAGCCCCTGCTTCTTGGGGTCCCCCCCACCCTGAAATCTCTGAGTAGGGGCACATGGGACTCATTTCATTTTCTAAAGAAAACAGAAAAAGTATAAAAAAAAATTTAGCCCCAATCCCATGCACTATCCATGTTCCCCGCCGTACTTATTGGAAATGCAAACTTTTTCCAATTATTGTTTTTTTTAAATTTTCATTTGTTTTTTAATAACCATAAGAGTTTCTTATCTTTTTTCAGACAATTTTCCTTTTACCAGATGTAGCAAGTTTTCTTTTTACAGACTTTATTGGGTTTAAATGTGATTTTTAGATCCCCAAAAAATTTTAAATTTAGATAAAAACCCTAAAAACTCAATAAAAAAGCCCTGGAGAAACGGGGCACCGGGGTCCAGAAAATTTTTAGCCCTCCAAGACATTTGAATAACCAAAATAAAGAAGAACTAAAAAAAGATTTAAAATGTTCTGGAGTCTCCCTTCTGGGAAAAAAACCAAAAGAGTGGACTAAAAGAAAGAGAAGTGGAAAAACAATAACTAATAAAGATAAAAATAATAATTGAGCCAAAAAAATTATGCCCCCCTAAACCAATAAACATGGCTCTTTTTAAAATAATTTCCTAAGGGAAATTTTGAAAGTCATTGCATCTGGGGGGAGCACCCTGCCTGGAAAAGGAATACCACTTGCTAATCTACAAAAACATGTTAAGACTTTTATTCACCGATTTTTTTGGCAAAAAGTGGCAAGTCTTTGGGGAATCAGCTGGCAGCAAAAAACTCCAGAAACTGTCAGGGAGTAAGAACAGGAGTGACTGTAGGAACAGGACAACAGGCATTCAGCAGGAATGATGGCAAAATGAGCAACATCCACATGCACACACCAACCAACTGTCAGACTCTCCCTCCTCCTGGGGGTTCCTTCCGTGGTGTTTAATCTCCCAACTGCATCTTTTTTACCCAAGAAGGTTTAAAAACGGGATTCAGAGCACATACACCCATCTGCCCTGAGAAACAGAAGAATCATCCCTATTCCATGCAAAGTCAAAATGCAGAGCCCAGGCTGCAGAGCTGACACAAAAGCCGGGCTGGTGACTCGTTGGTGCTTCGGCCCTCCTGTGGAAAGGAACCAAACACCAGTGACCTTGGAAATGTTGTATTTAGGTTTGGTTTTGGCTTTTGTGTTTTGTCTTCCCATAGGAAAGAGATCTGGGGTTCCAGGTTCTCAGCCATTCAAGACTGGAGTGTGAAATAATAACTACTCAGATACACTATTTCCAACACTTGCACCTGCAGGTGATTTTGGGCTCAGAAGGGCAGGCTCAGCTCAGTAATTTGAGAGCCCCTGCTATTAAGGCAGCCACTGCAATGAAGAATTCTCGAGCACTTCACCAGCATCCATCCTGTGGCTGCCTCTGCTGAGAACTGTAGATGAACAGTCCAAGTATTAAGTGTTTGAAGGAATCATTTTCTTCACGATTGTCATTTAGGTCACTCACACCTACATAAACACTGCTACTCAGCCTAAAAAAACCAAAGGGATAGAGAACTATTCCTACTAGATACAGAAAGCACAGGTTAAATGTCATCTAAAGGAAAGGTAAATATGGAACTCTCAGGGGCTTGGGTGGTTTTGGGTTTTTTTGTTATTTTATGGGGTGTGGCTTTTTGTTCTGTTTTTAATTACCTGGGACTTCTCAGTTTAAAAATAAAAAGAATAGACAAAGATCTGGGCCTTCATTTTTATCATCATCATCATCATCAGCTTCTTTTGTAACAGATTCTGGAAAGGTAGGAATATGACACAGATTAGATTGTGTCAAGTTTAACATTAAAGTGACAGTACCAGATTAAAGATGGATTAGATATGTCCTGTGGTTAAGAAAAGTACCCACACAAATTATTTTCTGCTCCACATAGAGTAACAGCTATCTCAGTTGTCTGACCATTTCAATTTTGTCCACACTGCTCCAGCTAACAATATTAAAATTTCAGTAAAGTATTAACAGGTACTTCACATTTCAGGGACTAACAAATGGACACAAGAAGAATTAAAGCACACAAATCTATGCAACAGCAGCCACCAAGGTTTGGTGGATATCTTGCTGAAATGTGGCAGTGAGACATGTTGTGCTGGCAAGAAGGGCACACAGATGATACCTGAACTTCAAACAGAACCCCTTCATCATGCAACAGAACAGCTGTTCTTAAGTGTAGCCAGCTTGAGGTTGGAAAAATTAGTGCCTTACACCAAAAAAGCAGGTGTCCCCAATGCTTCTCTTGTACCCCTGCTCACAACTCCTGTAACTACAATAGCTATATCCTGCCTCTCTGAAGGTCTAATAAACAGACACAGTTGTTATACACCCAAATGTTAGAATTTCTCTGCTATCTAGCTGGTTTGGAAGCAGTGCTTCAAAACTGTGCTTCTTTCCTGACTGCTCCATCCACCTCTGCCACTCTTGGTTTGAATTACAGCAGTGTTTCAGGAGGTCTGCTATTCATTAAGGAGTCTTTCCACTCACAGGAGCATCAATCACTCTGGTCTGGATCAACACCAGGCTGCAGCCAGTGTAAAATCAACTAACTGACTCCAGGAGTCCTGTGAAAACCCACTCCTATGCACCTGGCAGATGCCAGTCCAGGTACTCTTCTTTTTAAGGAAGAGAGAAAGCAAAAAAAAAAAAAAAAAAATAAAAAAAGTGTGGGGGAGTGAAAGCTTCTGTCAAATAACTTTGGTTTAAGACCAAAACCATTGAACCATTGGTCCAGAACAGGCCTTTAAAAGAGAAAGCTGATTTGTTAAATTATCCAAGCAAAATTAGCATGTAACAGCTGAAGCCAGACATTTCTACTGGTTAATTCTTTGTTGTCTTGGAATTTGAGATGTTTTCTTTCAATATCTGACCTTTCACATATTCCTTTAATTTTTTATTTTTAAAAAAAAAAAAAAAAAAAAAAAACAAAAAAAAAACCCTGCTATCTTTCAAGGAAACCAGTCCTTCCTGAAGGACTTGAAAAGAATTTCAGTTACAGAACAAATAATGAAAATATCTCATCCCAAGTGAAAACTGTAAAGCAATAAAGCTTCAGTCCCTTTCGACCAATGGGAGTCCCAGGAGTAAGAAAGTCTGCAAAAGGGATAAAAAACTTTAAAGAAAGAAATAAAGGATTAAGGTTTCTTGATCAAAATTATTTCCTATTTAATTTTAACTGGCTTTTGACTAAGCTGAGAGGAGTTACTGCAGCAGTATTCTGAAAATACTCTGATTTCATCAGGAACTCGAAAGCTAAGATTAATAAATACATGTTATCCAGGTACAAAAAAGCAAACAAAACAAAACCCACTTTTCTCAGACCAACAGCAGACATCAGGAACAACCTCACCATGGATAAAATTATGCCATTAAATTGCAAAAGCTATTTTTATTTTAGAAGAAAGTATAAAAAACCAAGCCTATATGCTCGCAGAAACAGTATGCACTCTTGTAGAAATTATGTTGATTTTAATTAGAGGTTGACTTTATGTAGCATGAAAATACTAAAGCTTCAAATGAGGGGAGAGAACAGCACATCATTTATCACACAACAGCAGTCAGCTGGATTAGGTTTCTTTAACAAGTACTAGTGTTTCACCTGATCTTTGAGGTAGCTAAAAGCTCTATTTGCAAGCAGACAATGCCTCCTGTGTTGCAGCACTTGCTCACGCTTGAGTGAATCTACGCTTCACATACCTGCAGGACCTCTCTGGTGAAACAGCTGGATTTCAAGGGGCTTCAGCAGGCAAAACTTTTGCTTTACATCGGTGCCCAGCAGTTCTGAGGGCAATGTTTCACTGCAGGCTGTTCCTGAATTCCCGACCATTGCATTCCTGGCAAATTGCTTCAGATATTATTTTTCTTGACACGAAGGAATGCGAGCAACAGCAGCCGGCCAGTTCTGCTCCTGCGCCTCAAACTCTCCACCAGGTTGTGACCCTTGTACCCGCTCACTCCTCTCACTACCCACCCCCAAGAGAGACCGACCACAGCAGCTACAGCTGCGCCGGTTGTGTAGGAAACCAAGAACGAGGTATCGCCCGCAAAAACATCCAGCTCTGGCGGAAAATGTAAGCATCAGATCTAGCAAGCCTCACATCGAAATCATTTTGTATCTTTCCCTGCGAGTGGCTGTACAGCCTGCGAACGGAAGGTTCCCTGACGGCGACACACTGTCACGGATTACACACACCCACTTGCTCCTCCCTGGAGATGGAGGCAGGACTATAGCACTGGAACAGCACGACTCCGCCTTTTCCCAAGCGGCTTAAGGACGACGTGCATTAAAAAAAAAAAGTTAACCACGCTTAGATATCGGTCCTTAAGAGTGCAGACTCACTTTCTGCAGCTTCCAGCTTCACCAACACCTAGGGCTGTCCTAGCTACTTCTGCCATCCCTTTAGTGTTGGGACTGAAAGACCTGTTTCAGGGACCCAACCACGGGAAAAGCAAGCAGGACTTTTTAGTTCCCATTAAGAGCAAGAAACTTTCCTCTGCATTAACGACTTACAATTTAAAGAGAGCAGAATGAGTCTCACTGTGACACCTGAAATGGCAGAAGTAGCTAATAAATACTTGCAAAACTTAGCTCATGAAAATAAAACAGCTGCCCCCAAACTGTAGTATCTGTTTCTACAAGCGACTTGCAAAGCCGGTGGACAAACCAAAAGCTGTGACAACTGTGGCTAAAACCTGTCCTCTGGTAAAATATGGATAATCCCCTCCTACTAAAAAAAAAACCCCAAAACAAATTTCAACACATTACTATACAAGTTAAAAAACATGATCAGAAGGTACTTCTTTTTAAGATTTGAAGTACATGATGCTGTCTGGCAGGCCTTCCTTAGGATGCAAAAAAGGGAGGTCAGGCTTCAGAGTCAGTCAGAGGGAAATTCAACACTGAAGTGGGCAAGAAGTAACCTGAAACCATTCCTCCTTGTGAAATACTGCTGAAATTAATTCTGTTTCTCTTTCTGTCCTCGAAATGTCACTGAAATGGTGGCTTTTCTTTGTTGCTTGTTTTCAGAACTTACTAAGATGGGAGAAGCATTCCTATTCTTAGTTAGAAGCATTAGTGAACCAAAGGTTATGTTCATTTTTGTTGCCTTCACGTCCTTGTCTCTTCTCAGTGTTCAGATTGGCATACAGGGCATACTTGTTTGGTGTGTTGTACTTTTGGGTCCTTTCAGAAATAGTTTTGTTTCATGAAGTGTCCAGAAGATTCAGCTGCCGCGCATAAATTTGCAGCCAATCAGGAGCGGCTGCTCCGATGATGTCACAGGAACTGCCGCGCCGTGCTCCAGGTAACGGAATAGAACGTTGGTGTGGCGCGTGGGAGCCCTGACTGTCCAGAGCGGCTCCTGCCGTGCTTGGTGCAAGACGCTTCTCTTGATTCTCAGCTGACAAAGTGCCCCTTGTCACTGAGGGTCCCATATTTTCCCTTTCCGGTGTGCACTCTGCGAAAGTGCTGTGCAGTATGACCGAAATGTTAATGCGAATCTTTGCTGCAGCTGGCAAATTTTTTCCACTGGCTGTTCTATCTATTCTTGCCCAGACAAAGTCTGGCTGGTGACTCACCAGACAAGTAAGTAGAGGTTTTTGCCTAGGGGCATCTGATCTGGCTTTTGTATCAACGTGTTGTTCATGCTATCCCTAAGTAACTGAGTTGATTTTGAAATGAAAAGGCCATTAAGACACTAGGACTTGGTAGAGCTCATGTCAACAGCTTCAGCCACAAAGGGGAGGCCTGTAGCTCTCTCTTAGGATGTGGGCAGCTTTCGTGATTGAACCTGCAGGGGTTCTTTTCCTTGCACGGGTTGGCCGTGGCAGGAGGGTCTGTAATTTCCTCAGCTGCTGGTTCAACAAGACAACTTCCAAAATGCAGAGTGGCAGAGCTTCTGAGAAGTCTCATCTAAAAACTCTGCAGTTGTCTCCAGAACTGAGGGAAAGCAACTTATTTTCTAAATTCTGTAATTAAAAGATTTGATGCTCTGCCTTTAGAATGACTGGAGAAAAAGAATAGCCTAGTCTATTGCGCTTTTTCTTGCTTGCAATGGAAAAGAATTGTTGCTACTGGAGAGACATCCTGGAAGAAAAATGCTCTTTATTTGGGTCGACTTGACTCATTCTGTAGGATTCTTCACAAAAGACAGTTTTCTAACAACATCTGTTTAATTTTTCCTTGCCCATTACAGGTGAACTTGCATCTAGATACAGAAAAGCCCATGCTTCGGTGAGTGGCAAAGTAACCTGTGATGTGCCAAGCATTTTGGGTTTGTGGAGCAAGCCATGAACTTTGCCTGCTGCAATAGGAGCTGGCCTTGTAGCCTGAAAGAAAGTTCCTTACAGTGTCTTTACATCAGCAAAAAAAGGAGGCTCTGGCTGTTTTGTAATTTTCTCTTAAAGAGCTTTTAAATAGACAAAACCCTGGTTTTGCAGACAGAAAGTTGCTTGCTGTTTGTTTTTAGCCATGGTGGAATACATGGTTCACAACAATATGCAGCATTGTCTAATTAGCCCTCTCTAATTTAGTTTTAGCAACTCAGAATCCCATTTCTATCCAAGTTGATGATTTCTCCTTAGTATAGCTGGATAGATTTATGCACATTAATAAGATTGTAAATAATTTGTGACACACTGTCGCTCACACTGCTGTCTATCCACAGAGCAAAACACCAGAATCAGAAGCTGCTTGGGCTCCCTCTGTTTCTAGAGAATATGAGGAGGAGGAAGACAACCAAGCTCCACCAGTTTCTGAACCAGAACTGGAGGTCCAGAATCAGTAAGGGCCAGCTTTGGTCACAATATGCAGCATTGTCTAATTAGCCCCTCTCTAATTTAGTTTTAGCAACTCAGAATCCCATTTCTATCCAAGTTGATGATTTCTCCTTAGTATAGCTGGATAGATTTATGCATATTAATAAGATTGTAAATAATTTGTAACACACTGTCGCTCACAACTGCTGTCTATCCACAGAGCAAAACACCAGAATCAGAAGCTGCTTGGGCTCCCTCTGTTTCTAGAGAGTATGAGGAGGAGGAAGACAACCAAGCTCCACCTGTCTTTGAACCAGAACTGGAGCGTCCAGAATCAGTAAGGGCCAGCTCTGGGCAGCATTGTGTTTGGTGTAATTCAGAGTTGTCTGTTTTTGTTCAGGCAGCCCTGGTCATTCAAGGCTGAAAATTCTGAGGGCATACTGTGACAAAGAGCTTCCCCCACTCCCAGCCACTGGCACCTGGAAAATCAGCTCTGAACTTTCAAGTTTAATCATCATTTTCCTGGCATTCTGATAGGGCCTATGATTTTATCTTACCATTGGATAAGAGATAGATAGCATTGTGTCTTTAAATGGTACTGGTGTAAAAGTGAGCCCCTTTGTATCTGTGCAAGCTTTGTATCTGTCATCAGTGGAGCTAGTGGTCCAAAGGCACAGTTCACAGAAACTGTCCTGTGGAGGTTCCTGCCCCTTTCCTTGGACTATCTAAGTAGCTAAATTAACAGATTAGACTGCACCTGTACCTTTTACGTGACCAAAATTTGATGAAGAGAGTCCTGTGCAGTCCTGCCATGTCAAGAGAGGGTTGGCCTCTGAAGGGCTGGAACATGGTTCCTAATGGACACTTCCTAAAGCCTGAAGTACTAATGAGAAGCATCTCTGCTAGGCACCTTTCTGACACAAACTGATTTCTTGTCACAGATCTATGCATCCTCTGGAACAGGAGATGATGCTTTACCAGTAGCCTCTGAAGCAGGCATTCCCACACCTGAGAAATCCAGCCGTTGGAGTAGCAACATCTTCCAGGAGCAAAAGAAGATAAAGGAGGAGATTCTAGGCAAACTAAGTAGGTCTTCTGAACTTCTTGTCTGATAGAGCTGTGTTAATGTTCATAGACAACAAACACTCGCCTTGGTATGTGTTCTTTCCCTCTGTCTGTCTCCTCTGAACGTTTCCTGCCTTTTCCTGGTTTCCTGCCAAGGTAAGTCTTCAAAGGGCTGTAGAAAACCAGTCATTGTGCAGGTCACCTGTGCTATGGGGCTGCCTGTCTTGTTGTTGTTGCTGCTGTTCTTGTTACCCAAATGACTACAGCTCACAGCCCCAGAGAGCGGGGCTGCATTTTTCACCTGCTGGATAATGGTTTCTCCATTTTGAAGTGATCTTTCATTTTGTTCCTTTCAGGGAGTGTTGTGAGTGTGGGAGACCCTGTGACAAAATATGTTGGACTGGAAAAAATTGCCAAAGGGTAAGCCGAACCCAGTTCCTTCTCCAGAACAACAGGCCAGGTATTTTACTGGTGTACGATCAAGTGTGAAGTCAGGCAAGCTCCAAATGTGTTCAGACACGGGGTTTAAATCCTTCTGTCTCTCAGTACTGATCAGAATTTGTAACTGTGATTAGAAGGTGTCATCACAGCTTCATATGGTAAGTGTCTTGCCTTCCGCAAGGAGCAGGACCTGGAAGATCTCCTGTCTCTCTAGTTCCTGGCACCTCTTTACCTATTTTCTCAAGAGAAATCATTTCTTTTTCTCAAAATAATAGGGGCCTATATAGATTCAAATAAGAGATCTGAGAACAGAGCAGTAAGAGTTCTTGAGGACTCAGAAAGGCAACGTGGAAAAAACAAGAAAGATATTACTTTCCAGTTTTTGTAGACGTGCTCCATGCCCCACCCAGGCCCCTCATAGGTTTGGAAGTAAAATAAATCCAATGTGTGCATCTGAGATTTGTACTAGACCTTCGTGTTGCACCTACATTTTCTTTTGGACACCCTGCAGAGGGCTGGTGGGCTGCTGTGCTCTTGGCTGATGAGTAGGTGATGCCAGGTGTTTTATAAACATTCCAGGCAGCAGAGCTCTCCTGTCTGGGCTGACTTTCACTTGTAGGAACTCAATGGCTTCTCCTTTCTTTGCTGCTGTTTTGTTTCCAGGGTTTTGGAACGGTCTATACAGCGGCTGATACTGCCACAGGAGGAAAGGTAAGTGTCAATCATCCCAGATTTTGCAGTTCTTGAGTGCCTTTCCCTCTGGTGTGAGCTGTGGCTGGAGCTTTGGGTTTCCAGGTGATCTTTCCTGTAAAGGCTGTTCCTACAAATCACAGACTAGTATTATCCTGCCCCATCTCTTTTGGACAGCTCTTTGGGGCTACAGCTTAAGACTTTGAAAGCTCTTATCTGTCTGACAGCAAATACACCTGATTCTTCCTGGTAGCTTCTAATCCCCTTGGAGTACCATGCTTTGTAATTGTGCTTAGAGAGAAGTCTACAAGGAACTCAGGGCATATCCATAAAATTCCATGGAGCGGATTATTTCTTTTTAAGGCCAGGAAACAGCTGCAAATCTAAACTGTTCAAGGATGTTCTTTAGAGTTGCAAAATCAAAAGTCAACAAGTTAAGAAGTGGTAAGATTCTGTTTTTTGCAGGGTAACATTAACGATCCTTTTAGGATGGCATTTTATCTGTAATGCCTGTCTGTTTCCTTTGTTTTGCCATCAAGGAGAGCAACAGTTGCATTTGAAAAAATGATCCAACTCCATAGACTTCCTAAAGGGTTCCCAGATATTTTGTGTTATTTTCACAGGAACAAAACTGCTTTGTGCTTGCAAATCGTGTATGAATGGTAATAGTGCTGATAAACTAAGGCCATTGGAACAAGAATTTAGGCACAGAGTGTTGTTAGAGTTCCGAGGCTGATAGTTTAAGAGACTGTTGTTAGCAAACTGACAAGACAAAATGTCATGCATTCTAACTAGTAGCTGAGCCAGCAGAGACATGGGCTGTTGTCATGTCAATGACTGAACTCTGATGTGTAATCACCAGGCAGTTTGGTATAGCTGGGCTCTGTTCCTCCAGAAACACTCACTCCATGTTCATTCTGATCTTGTGCAACAGACTTCTCAGGTTAATGGTTTTCAATGTCATTTTAGGTGGCCATAAAGAAAGTGAGTCTCCTAAAACAGCCCCAAAAGGAACTAATTGTCAATGAACTCCTCGTTGTAAGGGACAAGAAGCACCCTAATATTATTAACTATTTAGACAGGTAAGTAGTTCTTGTACTATCATGTGAACATTCATTTATGTACTGCAAGACAAAGGTTAAAAAAAACCTCTTCAGGTACTGCTGGAGAATTGAGATTTTTATTTTATTTATCTATTTCTATACAGTATATGGGAGGAGAGTGCATTTTGTTTGCATTAATATTTTCTGGCATGCATTGTTGGAAACCTCTTTTGAAAAACCTGGGTTAGCCCTGTCTGACTAAAACAACAGCCCCTAAGTTCACTACCTCATGGTTTTGTTGGTTTGGGGTTGGTTCGAGTTTTTCTTTTTTTAAGTTGAACGTATTTTCTGTGTTTTATGATAAGTGCTGATAAGTTATCAGAGAAATTATTTCCCTGCATTTTTCACTTTCTTGCCATCTAAGACATCTCAGTTTTCATGGATGGGCCTTTCTCATTAGACTGCATAGACTCCATGTGGTGCATAACCTAGGAGGAATGCCTCTTCCTTTTATTCTGCATTCATTAACAAGAGCCCTGGAAATAGACAACCTGTAGTGTTTTTGGTAAGGTAATTTAGCAATGCACATTCATCTCCATGCCATCGTTTCCTTCTTTCAGCTACCTTGTTGGGGATAAACTCTGGATAATTATGGAATACATGGACGGAGGGTCTTTAAGCAGTGTCATTAAAGAAGTCTGTATGGCTGGAGGAGAGATAGCAGCTATCTGCCGAGAGGTAAGGGATGCCATTGGTGCTTCTGAATGTTTGTGCAGACTGGTGCTTCTAGACAGCTGGTAAGAACTGGAGTGATTTCATGTTCAGAGCTTTGTTTCTGTATTGCTTTGATGACATGGAGAAGCAAGAGTGTCTTAGGTGGAGGGCCCACCAGTACAACTGTTGTGGTACTCTCTTTTTTAAATTTTTTTACTTTTCTCAACTTTGCCTCTGTGTGTTTGCCTGGAGCCTGTCTGTATTGCATTCCTTGCCTGTAAAAGCAAAGGTGCTGGGGAGCCCCCTTTTGGCATCGGAGGGCCTATAGCCCCTTTCCCCCATTTAAAGGGTTTCCCCCCAAAACAGGGCAAGTGGGACTTTACACCCCCTTTTTCTCCTTAAACAGTTGAGTAGAGAGAACTGCGCGGGGTTTGTGCCGGTTTTTGCGATGGGAGCGCAAAAGGACTTGGCTCCCCCTTTTAAAGGGGTCCAGCCGCATAGGGGTGCAGGGGAAAAAAAAGTAACATGCCTTTCCCCCTGCAAGCCAGGTTTGGTCCATCGGCTCGGACTTGTCTCCCTGCCTTGTCTTGGTGCTAAAATCAGGGGCTCGGTAAAGACAGGGGGCCCGTCCACGGGATAAAACTTTCTTAGTGCCCTTGGTTTTTGAAGGAGCTTATGCCCCTTTTTTGACAACAAAAAACCATGCCTCAAAAAGGGGGCCCTATAATTTTTGCATTTCCTAAAAAGGGAAAATTCCGGAGCAACAGCTTTTCAAGTTTTGGGAGGGAAATTTTTTTAAACAAAGGGACCCCTTGAAAAAGGTTATGAATTATGGGCCAATTTTCCGGGTATGGACATTGTAGCAAGGTCATAAAGCAAGGTGAGATAGTTCCCTCCCCCCTTTTTTGGCATCTTTTGGTATCTCAAAGAATAATGCTTAGACCTGAGGAAAAATGATTTGGGAAAAAGGGTGGCTCTTTTGTTTTCTTTTCCTTTGGGAGCCCCCTTTTGGGTATCTCACCAAACCCTCTGTAAAACTTATGCTTTTGATTGGGAAAAAGATTTAAAAAATTCCCAAATCCCCCTGAGCTCCCAAGGGCATTTGGAGGATACCCCCCACAGCCCAAATTTTTACTGAAACCTCAACATTCAAAAGGAAACTTTGTAAACCCCACAGTGGCGGCTTTTCATAAAGGTCAAAAAAACATTGTTTTTAACAGTTTTTTGGGAATTTAAAGGGGAATAATGAAAGTTTGTTTTTTCTAATTTCCAGGGTTTTTGACACAAAAAGAGGAAGGAACATGTACATGGAAGCCATTGTCGTGGGGAAGAAGGGTCTTCTCCAAGACTAAAGCTTAATTTTTGGGGGTTTACGGGGGGTTGAAAATTTTGATGGGGAAACTCATGAGATTGCTTTTACTTACTTTTTTAAAAAGGGTTATGATAAAAAAGTAAGGTTTGGGGGTTGCTATGTTTGGTTTTTTGGTTTATCAACTATAAAATTAAAAAATGTAAACCCCCCCAAACCAGAAGAAAATTCAGAAAAAAAATTGACAAATTGAATTTAAAATAAAGAATTAAAATTTTTGGGGTTTGTTTTTTACTTCCAGGATACTACCACAATTAGAGGAAGGAAATTCTATGGGGAATCCATCCCCCTGCGGACAAGGGGAGTCTTTTGTAAGGCTTAGAATTTTGGGGTAAAGGACTTAAAGATGGAATGGGGGGAAATAATGACTTTACACTCCCTTTTGTCATAAACCTTAGTCACGTGCAAATTTCCAGATGACCCCTGCCCTTTTTTTTTTTTTTAACTTTGTTTTTTTTTTCTAATTAATTTATGTATTGTGTTTTGAAAAATAATGCAAAGGGGTTTTTGGGATTTTTTGGGTTTTATATGTTTTTATATTTTTTTGTTTATTTATAGGTTACAAGTTTTTTGTTTTTTTAAGTTTATAATTGTTTTTTTTTGTTAAACCCAAATTTGTTTGTTTCCCTTTTTTTCCAAATGAGATTTGTTTTGGAAAAAACCGGGACTCACTTTTTTCCCTTTGGAAAGAACCCGCCCCCTTTTTGGGGGGTGGGGAATTGAATAGATCCTTATTCCCCAGCCTTTGAGATTTATTTTTTTCCCTAAAAATTTCCCAAAAACAAAAGTTTTAACGAAAACCCTTTCAACGGGGGATGCCCAGATTTAACTTGCGTTTCATGGAACCCCTTTTGTTTCCAGTCCAAATGCAAACATTTTTTCATTTTGCTATTTAAAAACCCCCTTTGCTGGGGGGTTCCCTGGGGGGACCCCGGGGGTTTTCCCTAGTTTATTTTTCCCCCTGTGTGCCCTTTGTTTTCGCTTTGTGTTGCAGCCCTGCTTCTGGGCTCCCTCACCCCTGAGAATCTGAGTAGGAGACAGGGCATGGGTTTAGTTCTCTAAAAAAAAAATTTTGCCAGTAAAACAGAATGAGTGACCCCCAATCCCGTCACTACCCATTTTCCCCCTGCCTGAATTATTGGAAATGCAGAAACCTTTCTAATTTTTGGTTTTTTTAACTTTTTATTAGTTGTTTTAAAACCATAAGTTTTCTTAGTCTTTAGCGACTAATTTTTCCATTTTAGCCGAAAGTAGCTAAGTTTTTTTTTTTACAGTGTTATTGTTAGGTGTGATTATTAACCCCCAAAAATTTTAAAGTTATGATAAACTAACCCAAATAAGTTAAATGAACAAACCCCTGGGCGGGTAAAGGCGGACACCTGAATCCAAAATTTTGTACCCTCCAAAGGAATATAAAGTAACCAGAAAAAAGAAGGACTAACAAAAGATTCAAATGTTCTGGGTCTCCCTGTCGGGAAAAAGATAACCAAAAAGATGTGGACTATTAGAATGAAAAGTGAGAAATCAAAAAACTATAGAAGTAAAATAATAATTGATGCCAAAAATTTGTCTTAAACCAATAAACATGGATTTTTTCTAAAAATTACCTAAGTAAAATTTTTTGAAAGTATGTGCATTGGGTGGAGCACCCTGGCCGGGAGTAAAGGAATACACTTGCTAATACTACAAAAACAGTGTTAGGTTTTTATTCTTTCCTGATGTTTTTGGAAACGTGAAGTTTTTGGGAATCGTTTGGCAGCAAAACCCAAAACTGTCGGAGTAAGAACGGGGGTGACTGTAGGAACGGGAAAAAAGGCACAGCGGGGAATGATGGCAAAATGAGCAAACCCACATGCCACACCAAACCAGACGCAACTCCCCCCTCCCCGGGGGGGTTCCTTCGGGGGTTTTTAAATCCCCCAAAATGCTCTTTTTTCCCCAAAAAGGGTTTTTAAAAAGGGGGATTAGAGCACATACACCCATTGCCCTGAGAAACAGAAAAATCCCCTTTTCCCCAGAAAAGTCAAAATGCAGAGCCAGGCTGGCAGAGCGAACAAAAAGCGGTGGTGACCTTTTGGTGCTGGGCCCTCCTGTGGAAAGGACCAAACACCATGACCTTGGTTTGTATTTGGGTTTGGTTTTGGTTTTTTGGTTTTGTCTTCCAAGGAAAAGGATCTGGGGTTTCCCAGGTTTCCAGCCATTAAAGAGGGTGTGAAATAATAATACCGATACATTTTTTCCCAACCCACTTGCCCTGCAGGTGATTTTGGGTCAGAAGGGCGCTCAGCTCAGAAATTTTTAGAGCCCTGCTTTAAGGCAGCCACTGCAATGAGAATTCTCGGCATTCCCCAGCACCCATCCTGGGGCTGCCTTGTGGAACGTAGATGAAAGTCCAATTTTTAAGTGTTTTAAAATCATTTTCTTCACGATTGGAATTTGGGTCCCCACCTACAAAAACATGCTATCAGCCAAAAAAACCAAGGGTAGAGAACTATTCCTATAGAACAAAAAAGACGGGTTTTTAAATGTCTTTTAAAGGGAAAAGGTAAATATGGAACTTCGGGGGCTTGGGGGGTTTTTGGTTTTTTTTTTTGTTATTTTAAAGGGGGTGTGGCTTTTTTGTTCTGTTTTTAATTACCGGGGATTCTCAGTTTAAAAATAAAAAAAGGAAAAAAGTCTGGGCCTTATTTTTCTCACATCATCATATCAGTTTTTTTGTAACAGATTCGGGAAAAAGGTGGGAATTGACAAAAATTAGATTTGTAAAGTTAACATTAAGTGACATCCCAGATTAAAGATGGATTAGATATGTCCTGGGGTTAAGAAAAGTCCAACAAATTATTTTTGCTCCACATAGGTAACAGCTATCTCGTTGTTGACCTTTCAATTTTGTCCACACTGCCCACTAACAATTTTTAAAATTTCAGTAAAGTTTAAAAGGTACTTCACATTTAGGGAAACAATGGACCAAAAAGAATTAAAGCACAAAAATCTATGCAACAGAGCCACCAAGGTTTGGTGGATATTTGCTAAAATGTGGGAGTGAGCATGTTGTGTGGGCAAAAAGGCACAAGAGATACCTGAACTTAAAACAGAACCCCTTCATCATGAAACAAAACAGTGTTTTTTAAATGTACCCAGTTTGAGGTTGGAAAAATTAGTGCCTTCACCAAAAAAGAAAGGGGTCCCCAATGCTTCTCTTGTCCCCCGCTCAAAAACTCCTGTAACTACAATAGCTAACCCTGCCTCTCAAAAGGTTAATAAACAGACACAGTTGTTAAAACCCCAAAGTTAGAATTTCCGCTACTAGCTGGTTTGGAAGCAGTGCTTCAAAACTGTGCTTCTTTCCTGACGCTCCATCCCCTCTGCCACTCTTGGTTTGAATTACAGCAGTGTTCAGGAGGTCTGCATTATTAAGGGGAGTCTTTTCCATACAGGGCTATCACTCGGCTGGACAACCCCAGGCTGCACCCAGTGTAAAATCAATAACTGACCCCGGGAGCCTGTGAAAACCCACCTATGCCCCTGGCAGAGCCGGTCCGGTACTCTTCTTTTTTAAGGAAGAGAGAAAGAAAAAAAAAAAAAAAAATTAAAAAAAGTGTGGGGAGTGAAAGTTCGTAAAATTTTTTTGGGTTTAAGGGCCCAAAACCTTAAACCCTTTGGGCCCAAAACAGGCCTTTAAAGAAAAAAGTGATTTGTTAAATTACCAAGCAAAATTAGCATGTAACAGTGAAAGCCGGGAATTTCACGGGTTTTAATTCTTTGTGCTTGGAATTTGGATGTTTTTTTTCAATTCTCCCTTTACATATTCCTTTAATTTTTTTTTTTTTTTAAAAAAAAAAAAAAAAAAAAAAAAAAAAAAAAACCTGCTATCTTTAAAGGGAAAACCCTCCTTCCTAAAGGATTGAAAAAAATTTAAAATTTACAAAAAATAATGAAAATACTCATCCCAATGAAAACTTAAAGAAATTTAAAGCTTCAGTCCCTTTCGACCTGGGAGTCCGGGAGTAAGAAAGTCTGAAAAAGGGGATAAAAAACTTTAAAGAAAGAAATAAAGGTTTTAAGGTTTCTTGATAAAAATTTTTTCCTTTTTTATTTTAACGGGCTTTTGACAAAGCAGAGGGTTATGCAGCAGTATTTGAAAATACTTGATTTCATCGAATCGAAAGCTAAATTAAAAAATACATGTTATCCAGGTAAAAAAAAAGCAAAAAAAACAAAACCCACTTTTTTCAGACCAACAGCAGAATCAGGAACAACCTCACCTGGATAAATTATGCCATTAAATTGAAAAAATTTTTTATTTTAGAAGAAAGTAAAAAAAAACCCAATATATGCTCGCAGGAAACATTGATCTTGTAGAAATTTTTTGTTTTTAAATTTAAAGGTTGACTTTATGTAGCAAAAAATTTAAAAAGTTCAAATAAAGGGGAAAACACAGCACATAAATTATAAACCAACAGCAGTCGTGGATTGGTTTTTTAACAAGTACTAGGTTTTTCCCCACCTGATTTTTAGGTAGCAAAAGCTTATTTGCAACAGACAAGCCCCTGTTTTGGGCGCCTGCTCACGCTTGAGTGAATCTACGTTCAAAACCTGCAGGACCTCTCGGGTGAAACAGCTGGATTTCAAGGGGTTTCAGCAGGCAAAACTTTTGCTTTAATCGGTCCCCGCAGTTCGAGGGCAATTTTTTTCACTGCAGGCGTTTAAATTCCCGACATTCATTCCGGGAAAAATTTGCTTAGATATTATTTTTCTTGCACGAAGGAATGCGAGAAAACAGCAGCCGGCCAGTTCTGTCCTGGCCTCAAACCTCCCCCAGGTTGTGACCCTTGTACCCCTCACCCCTTCATACCCACCCCCAAGAGGACCGCCAAGAGCTACAGCTCCCCGGTTGTGTAGGAAAACCCAAGAACGGGGACGCCCGCAAAAAAAAAGCTTGGGGGAAAATGTAAGCATCAGATTAGAAGCCTCACATAAAATCATTTGTATTTTTCCCGCGAGGGGTGTACAGCCTGCAAAGGGGAAGGTTCCCGAGGGCGACCACTGTCAGGGATTACAACCCCACTGCTCCCCCCGGGATGGAGGAGGACTTAGCACTGGAACAGCACGACTCCCCCTTTTTCCCAAGCGGTTTAAAGGGGACGCGTGCATTAAAAAAAAAAAATTTAACCAGCTTAGAATCGTCCTTAAGGGCAGACTCACTTTTGCGCTTCCCTTCACCAAACTGGGGCTGTCCTAGCAAATTCTCCCACCCCTTTAGTTTTGGGGGACTGAAAACTGTTGGGGCCCCAACCCAGGGGGAAAAAAAAGCAAGCAGGATTTTTAGTTCCCTTTAAGAGCAAAAAACTTTCCTCTGCATTAACGATTACAATTTAAAGGAGCAAATGAGTCCACTTGACCCCTAAATGCAGAAGTGCAATTTTAAAATACTTGCAAAACTTAGCTCATGAAAATAAAACAGTCCCCCAAACTGGTATCTGTTTCTACAAGCGATTTGCAAAGCCGGTGGAAAAAACCAAAACTGTACAACTGTGGCAAAAACCTGTCCTCTGGTAAAAAAAAGGAAAATCCCCTCCTACTAAAAAAAAAACCCCAAAACAAATTTCAACACATTACTATACAAGTTAAAAAACATGATCAGAAGGTCTTTTTTTTAAAGATTTGAAGTAAAGATGCTGTTGGCGGGCCCTTTCCCTTGGGATGAAAAAAAGGGAGGTCAGGTTCGAGTCAGTAAAGGGGGAAATTAACACTGAGGGGCAAGAAGTAACCTAAACCATTCCCCCTTGTGAAATACTGCTAAAATTAATTCTTTTTCTCTTTTGTCCCGAAATGTCACTGAAATGGTGGCTTTTTTTTGTTGCTTTTTTTCAAAAATTATAAGATGGGAGAAGCATTCCTATTCTTAGTTAGAGCATTGGGAAACCCAAAAGGTTATTTTTTTTTTTGTCCTTTCACGCCCTTGTCTCTTCCGTGTTCGATTGGCATACAGGAACTTTTTTGGTGTGTTGTATTTTTTGGGCCTTTCAGAAATATTTTTGTTTCATGAATTGTCCGAAGTTTCAGCTGCCGCCATAAATTTGCAGCCAATCAGGAGGGGTGCTCCGATGATGTCACGGAACTGCCGGGGCTCCGGAAGGGAAAATGAACGTTGGTGTGGCGCTGGGGCCCTGACTGTCCAGAGCGGCTCCCCCGGGCTTGGTAAAGACGCTTCTCTTGTTTCTCAGCTGACAAAGTGCCCCTTGTCACTGGGGTCCCATTTTTCCCCTTTCCCGGTTGCACTCTGGAAAGTGCTGTGCAGTATACCAAAATTTAATGCGTTTTTTCGCAGCTGGAAAAATTTTTCCACGGGGTGTTCTATCTATTCTTGCCCAGAAAAAGTTGGTGGTGACTCACCAACAAGTAAGTAGAGGTTTTTCCCCTGGGGCATCTGATTGCTTTTGTATAAAACGTTTGTTCTGCTATCCCTAAGTAACTAAATTGATTTTGAATGAAAAGGCCCTTAAGACACTAGGACTTGGGTGGGAAGCTCATGTCAACGCTTCCCCAAAAGGGGAGGCCTGTACTCTTCTTAGGAGGGGGCGTTTCGTGATTGAACCTGCGGGGGGTTTTTTCCCTTGACGGGTTGGCCGTGGCAGGAGGGTCTGAAAATTTCCTCAGCTGCGGTTCAAAAAGACACTTCCAAAAGCGAGTGGCGAGCTTCTGAGAAGTCTATCTAAAAACTCTGCGTTGTCTCCAAATAGGGAAAAAGCAATTTATTTTCAAAATTCGAAATTAAAAGTTTTGATGCCTGCCTTTAAATGACTGGAGAAAAAAAATAGCTGTCATTGCGCTTTTTCTTGTTGCAAGGAAAAAAATTTTTGCTACGGGAGGGACATCCTGGAAAAAAAAATGCTCTTTTTTGGTCGTTGACTCTTTCTGTAGGATTTCACAAAACAGTTTTCTAACAAAATTTTTTTTAAATTTTTCCTTGCCCATTCGGTGAATTGATTAGAACAGAAAAGCCCATCCCGGGGTTTTGGTGGCAAATAACCTGTGAGTGCCAAGCATTTTGGGGTTTGTGGAGCAAGCCATGAACTTTGCCTGCTGAATAGGAGGGGCCTTGTAGCCTGAAAAATTTCCCTTTACAGGTCTTTACATCGAAAAAAAAGGGGCCCTTGGCTTTTTTTGTAATTTTCTCTTAAAGGCTTTTAAATAGACAAAACCCTGGTTTTGCAGACAAAAGTTCTTGCTGTTTGTTTTTAGTGGGGAATACATGGTTCAAACAATAGCAGCTTTGTTAATTAGCCCTCCAAATTTTTAGTTTTGCAACTCAGAACCCATTTCTATCCAAGTTGTGATTTTCCTTAGTAAGCTGGAAGATTTATGCACATTAATAAGATTGTAAAAAATTTTGTGACACATGTCCCCCTCAAAAACAAAACCCCAAAAAAAGGGGGGGCCCCCTTTTTCAAAAATTTAAAAAAAACAAGCCCAAAACCCCCAAAGGGAATCGGGAAAAACTTTGGCCTTGGATTTTTTTCCCTCTTTTTTTTTCCTAAAAAAAGGAATTTTTTTAGATGGGGGGAAAAAAAAGGAAAAAGACAATTTTTAAACCCCCCCCCCTCCCCCCCAAAAAAAACCCCAAGTTTTTTTGAACCAAAATGGGGTCCAAATCGTAAGGGCCAGTTTTGGGGCAGCATTGTGTTTGGTGTATTCAGATTGTCTGTTTTTGTTCGGGCCCCTGGTTTAAGGCGAAAATTTGAGGGTACGGAAAAAAGGCTTCCCCCACCCCCCCACCCACTGGCACCTGGAAATCAGCTTAAATTTTAAAAGTTTAATATCTTTTTTCCTGGCATTTATAGGCCAATATTTTTTCAATTGGAAAAGAGTTAATAGCATTGTGTTTTTAATTTCGGTGAAAAAGTGACCCCTTTTATCTGTCAAGTTTGTACTGTCATCAGGGGAGCTGTGGTCCAAAGGCACAGTTACAAAAACTGTCCTGTGGGGGTTTCTCCCCTTTTCCCCTTGGAAATTTTAATAGCTAAATTAAAGTTAGACTGCACCTGTCCCTTTTAGTGACCAAAATTTGATAAAGGGAAGTCCTGTGAGTCCTGCCATGCAAGAGAGGGGGGGCCCTCTAAAGGGCGGGGAACAGGTTCCAAAGGGACATTTCCAAAGCCTGAAGTACAAATGAGAAGCATCTGCAGGCACCTTTCTGACAAAAAATGATTTCTTGTCACAGATCTAGCATCCTCTGGAACGGAGATAGCTTTACCGTACCCTCTGAAGGGGCATTCCCAACCTGGAAATCCACCCGTTGGGGGTTTTCAAATTTTCCCGGGAGAAAAAGAAGAAAAAGGAGGAATTCAGGAAACTAAGTAGGTCTTCTGAATTTTGTTGATGATGTGTTAATGTTTCATAACAAAAAACCCCCCCTTGGTTTGGTTTTTCCCTCTGTCTGTTCCTCTGAACGTTTCTGTTTTTCCCTGGTTTCCCTCCCAAAGGTAAGTCTTAAAAGGGCTGTAAAAAACCGTATTGTGCAGGTCCCCTGTGCTAGGGGGCTGCCTGTCTTGTTGTTGTTGCTGCTGTTTTGTTACCCAAATGACTACAGCTCACAGCCCAGAGAGCGGGGCTGCATTTTTCACCTGTGGATAATGGTTTCTCCATTTTAAAGTGATTTTTCATTTGTTCCTTTTCAGGGGTGTTGTGGTGTGGGAGCCCTTTGGACAAAATATGTTGGACGGAAAAAATTGCCAAAAGGGGAAACCCGAACCAGTTCCTTCTCCAAAAAAAAGGGGGCCAGGTATTTTACTGGGTCGATCAAGTGTGAAGTCAGGCAACCCCCAAATGTGTTCAACAGGGGTTTTTTAAATCCTTCTGTCTCTCAGTACTGATCAAAATTTTGTAACTGGTTTAAAGGGTGTCATAAGCTTCATTGGAAAGGTTTGCCTTCCGAAAGCAGGCCCGGGAAGTCTCCTGTCTCTTATTTCCCTGGCACCTTTTACCTTTTTCTCAGGAGAATCTTTTCTTTTTCCAAATAATGGGGCCTAAAGATTCAAAAAAGAGACTGAGACAGAGCAAAAGGTTTCTTGAGGACTCAAAAGGCAAGTGGAAAAAAAAAAAAGATATTATTTCCCAGTTTTTTGTAGAGTGCTCCATGCCCCACCCGGGCCCCCCTCATAGGTTTGGAAGTAAAATAAATCCATGTGTGTCTGAGTTTTGTACTAGCCCTTGGGTTTCACCTACATTTTTTTTTTGGACCCCCTGCAGAGGGTGGGGGGCTGCTGGTCTTGGTGTGGTAGGGTTTCCAGGTTTTTTAAAAAATTTCCAGGCGCAACCCTTTGCTGGGCTGACTTTCACTTGTGGGAAACTAAATGGCTTTCCTTTTTTGCGCTGTTTTTTTTCCCGGGGGTTTTGGAAGGGTTATCGCGCGAAAATGCCCAGGAGGAAAGGAAAGTGTCAATCATCCCAGTTTTGCAGTTCTTGAGGGGCCTTTCCCCCTTGGGTGTGAGCTGTGGCTGGAGTTTGGGGTTTTCCAGGTGATCTTCCTGAAAGGCTGTTCCTACAAAACGCGGGGTATTATCCTGCCCCATTCTTTTGGACAGCTTTTGGGGCTAAAGTTAAGACTTTGAAAGTCTTATCTGTCTGACAGAAAATACACCTGATTCTTCTGGTAGCTTCTAACCCCCTTGGAGTCCCAAGCTTTGAATTGTGCTTAGAGAGAAGTCTCAAAAAAACCCGGGCAATCCATAAAATTCCGGGACGGTTATTTTTTTTAAGGCCAGGAACAGCTGAAAATTTAAAACTGTTCAAGGATGTTCTTTAGATTGCAAAATCAAAAGTCAACAAGTTAAAAAGGGTAAATTCTGTTTTTTGCGGGAAACATTAACGATCCTTTTGGGAGGCATTTTATCTGTAATCCTGTCTTTTTTCCTTTTTTTTGCCTCAAGGAGAGCAACGTTGCATTTAAAAAAAATGACCCAAACCCCTAGAATTCAAAAGGGGTTTCCCCCGATATTTTGTGTTATTTTCACAGGAACAAAACTGCTTTTGCTTGCAAATCGTGTATGAATGGGAATAGTGCTGAAAAATAAGGCCATTGGAAAAATTTAGGCACAGAGGTTGTTAGGTTCGAGGCGATGTTTAAGAGATGTTTTTAGCAAATGACAAAACAAAAATTTATGCATTCTAATAGTGCGAGCCACAGGACATGGGGTGTTTCACAATGCTGAACTCGAAGTGTAATCACCCCGGGGTTTGGTTGCGGGCTCTGTTCTCAGAAAAAAACTCATCCATGTTTTTTCTGATCTTTTGCAAAGATTTCGGGTTTAAAGGTTTTCAAGTCATTTTAGGTCCCCTAAAGAAAGTGAGTCTCCTAAAACAGCCCCAAAAAGGGAATTTAATTGTCAATGAAACTCCCCGTTGTAAGGGACAAGAAACCCTAAAAATTTTTTAAATATTTAGACAGGTAAATTGTTCTTGTTCTATCATGGAAAATTCATTTATGTACTGCAAGACAAAGGTTAAAAAAAAAACCTCTTAGGTACTTGGGAAAATTTAGATTTTTATTTTTATTTATCTTTTTCTATACAGTATATGGGAGGAAGTGCATTTGTTTGCATTAATATTTTTGGGGTGCTTGTGGAAACCCCTTTTGAAAACCTGGGTTAGCCCTTCTGATAAAACAACAGCCCCTAAGTTCATACCCCCTGGTTTTTTTGGTTTGGGGTTGGGTTTGGTTTTTTTTTTTTTTAAGTTGAAAATTTTTTGGTTTTTTTTTTTTGATAAGTGCGATAAGTTATCAGAGAAATTATTTCCCTGCATTTTTATTTCTTTCCATCTAAGAATCTCAGTTTTCATGGATGGGCCTTTCTATTAGACTGCATTGATCCTGTGGTGCATAAATAGGGGGAATGCCTTTCCTTTTTTTGCATTCTTAAAAAAAAAAGCCCTGGAAAAAAGAAAACCCTTTGTGTTTTTGGTAGGGAATTTTTGATGCACATTCATCTCCGCCCTCGTTTCCTTTTTTGTACCTTGTTGGGGGTAAACTCTGGATAATTTTGGAAAACATGGCGGAGGGTCTTTAAGCATGTCTTAAAGAAATCTGTATGGCTGGGGAGAGATAGAGCTTTGCCCAGAGGTAAGGGGGCCTTTTTGCTTCTGAATGTTTGGCAGACGGGCTTCTAGACAGTGGTAAAAAAAAAGGGTGATTTCATGTTCAAGGGTTTGTTTCTGTTTGCTTTATGGGCATGGAGAAGCAAGATGTCTTAGGTGGGGGGCCACCAGTACAAATGTTGTGGTACTTCTTTTTTTAAATTTTTTTTACTTTTAACTTTGCCTCTGTGTGTTTGCCTGGAGCCTGTTTTTTGATTCCTTGCCCTTAAAAACAAATGTGGGAGCAGAATTTAAACTAAGGCAATTTTTGTGGTCACCGGATGGGAAGCCCATGCCCTGCAAGAATCATTCTGTCGTGTTGCAGGGGACACTGTAACAACATTTGCCATTTCTCTTTGAGAGGTAAAATGTCTTTACCCAGAAAAATACTGCTCTACTACTGATGAACAGCAACTCTTCCTCTTGCCCAAAAAGGTTTGCCATGCTCACCTTTTTAGCTAGAACTGGGTCCTTTAGAGCCATTTCCTTTCTTGGTGATGAAATAGGTAATTAAAATTTTTTCCCTCTGTTTGTTTTTTATCTATCAGGCCCGCAAGCATAAATTTCCCTTCAAAACCCCAAACCCCGTGATTCACAGAGATGTTAAAAAATGAAAACATTCTTCTTGGAAGGATGGGTCGTCAACTGGGTAGGTACTCTTTTTTGGTCGGCACAAACATTTTCCGGGATGAGGGCGGGGGCTGCTTAAACTGACCACCGTTCCCCCGGGGGTCCTGTGGGGGTGCATGGAGCACTGCTGCAAGCTAAGAGTGCAGGGTGTGCAGAGGGCCCTTTAGAAAACAAGGGGTCAAGAATGGCTTTGGTCTGTGGTGACCCCTTTCCCGAGGTGGGATTCAGTCTTAACTTTAAGTGAAAAAAGGGCCACTGAGGGAAATTGGAGGTTTATAAGTGATGATTCCAATTTCCCCAGTTATTTTCCTAGGAAACGAGCATGCTGCTTTTTCCCGTGATTTAACACCCCTTTCAGACTCTACGTGGGAAATTCCCTTGCTTGGTTTCTTAATTCAAGCTGGCTTTTACAACACTGGGTTTCCTCCCCAGCGATTTTTGGCCTCTGTGCTGTTGACTTCGAGCGAACAAACGGGAAATTTGTGGGGGGGAACTCCTGGATCACCGGGGTATGTGAATAAGGATGAATAGGGACCAAAGTAGTATTTGGGCCTTGGGATTGTGGCATAGAAATGCTGCAAGGAGAACCCCCTTACCACGACAAAACCCCTCAAGGGAAGGTCAAATACTAGCAGATGTCACTGTCTTCTAAACTGTCTCATGCTTGCCCCCAAGAGACTAAATCCCATTCCCTCTTTGGGCAGCCAACCAGGCCCCTACCCGGTGTCTTTGTGTGCATCAATGGGAGAACCTCGGAGAGGGCAACATGTTCCCCGTTAAAAAAAAGTCGTTTTTGCCTTCATGATGCTTTTAAAATTTTCATGGACTTTTTTAGTTCTATTTTGGCTGTGTCTCCGAATGACAAGAAAAGTCAGGGAAGTTTTCAAACTGGAGGAATTTGTATGAAAAACATTTCAATGTTTTGCAGGCATGGGAACCCCTTTTCAGTCTTGCACCGTGCCCCAAATTCTTACTTGAGCCCTTTAGGGAAATGCCTTGGTTCTATGAATCCCTTTAATTTTTATTACCAAATTCTTTTTCTAAAAGTTTTTTAGACAGGAATTAGCTTTTATTAATGATTCACTTGAGTTTCAGAATTAGGAGAATTCCCCTAGGGTATTCCCCAAAAATTGCATATTCCTTTTTTGATTGACCTTAAATTTTTGGGGTTTTTTTTAACATGGAAAATGAATGATGAGAATTGGAGTCCCATAAAGACAAATTGCGGTGTTCTTTTTTGCCTAAGCAGCCATTTTCCCTCAAAAAAATTTGTGGATTAACTAAAAGTGTTTTTGAAATGAGGTTCCACTTTTCTTTCCCTTTTCCCAGGAATTCTTTTCCCAGGGAAAAATTGATGGATTTCCTTTTTGACTTGGTTACCATTTTTACGGGAAGAGAGTGAAAAATTTGACAATCTTTTTTTTTTGGAAGTGTATTTAGAGACCCGTGAGACTGAAGATGAATTTTATGAAATGTTTGGAAATAATGTGGTCAGACCAAATTCACTTAAAAAGAACCTTTTAAAACCTGTAAAGTCATCCACGAGCAGCAAAATGGCTTTTGGTGAGGTTCCTACAACTTGGTCACCATGAAATAGCTCAAGCAAGATCATTTGCATGTTGGAATAGTGTGGTTTATTTTGAGGGGCTTTTTGTTGGGGCAGAAAAAACTCTCTAACCCCCCGCTGGGGAAAGGGAAAATTCCCCTGGGGGCTGAGCTTTAAAATGGGGGGCTATTTTTAGAGTTAGGATATGAAAAAAAAAAGGAGTCTTGGCTTTTTTTCTCTGGCCCGCATCAAGCCAAGAGAGGGTCCGAAGCTGGAGAAACGGAAAAAACTGTCTGTGTTTCCAGGATTTCTGACGCGCTTACAGATTGTGAGGACTCGTGGTCCCTGACCAACTTTGCAGGTACAATGCGGGCAGTGCAAATGAAACAGCTGTTCCAATAGATTGGGTTTTTTGTCAGCTAAACTCAAGGCTCGATGAACTTCCCCCCATTTAAGCCCAGTCTGGGGGCTTTTTAAAAGAAAAGAGTGAAATCTAGAGTAGTTTAGGGTTTGGGAAGACACCTTTTTAAAAGGGATGTTCCAACTTGCCCCCTTTGACCGGGGCATTAAGTAATTAAGTTGCCAGAGCCCCCGTTGACCGACCTTGAATGTTTCAAAGGGGTGGTGCATCTAGGACCTCTCTGGTAGCAGTTCCCCTGTTTCCCACCCTGCTCAAAAGATTCCTTTCTTAGCCATAATTGAACGACCCTCCTTTGATTTGAAAGATTTCCCATTTTTTTAGTCCTGATAAAAAATATGTCCCCATTTTTTAGAATGCCCCTTTAAGCATTTAAAAGGGCTCAATAAGGTCTTCCCACGGCCCTTTTCCCGGCTGAACCCCCCCAAGTGGGTAGTTGCAGGGGGAAAAAATGTTCTCCTTAATAATTTTTGTGTCCTGTCTGTGTTTTGGGGGATTTTCATTTTCCCCCGTGGCAAAGAATTTCAGTAGGGTGATCCGGTGTGGAGGCCCGAAATGGTGCTGGGTGGGAAGAAACCCAATAAACCCATCCCCGCCAAGCAATCCCAAAATTTGGTGTGGGAAAAGGGAAAGGGGTTGCTGGGGGGCTCCCTTTGAGCTCGAGGGGCCTCAGTAGTCCCCTTTCCCCACTTTCAAAGGTTTCTGCACCAAACAGGACGATAGTGGGATTTCACAGCCCTTTGCTGCCTGGTCAGTTGGTAGATGGAACTGTGCAGGGGTTTTGCCAGGTTTTGTTACAATGGGCTGCGAATGTGCATTGGCTGTCCCCCTGTGAAGGTCCAGCCACATAGGAGGTGCAGGGGGGAAAAAGTAGACACGCTCTCTCTCCCCGCAAGCCGAGCTGAGTCCATCAGTGTTGGTACTTGTTCCCCGTCTTGTTTGGTGCTGAAAACCCAGTGGGCTTCGGATAAGCATGGGCCCAGATCCTACTGGGTAAACATTTTTTACTGCCCTTGAGTTTCTTGAAGAGAGCTTTTGCTCCTCTTTTTTTTTACAACTAAAAACCCATGCCTACAAAAAAAGGGGCCCTATATATTTTGATTTCCCGAAAGTGGAAAAAATTCCCGACTGCAACGATTCTCGAGTCTTTCAGGGGGAAATATTGCACAAGTAGAGAAACCTTGATAAAAGGGACTGAATTATGGGCAAGTATCCGGGTATGGACTGTGTAGCAAGGTAATCAAGACAGAGGGCAGAAAGTTCCCTCAACCTATTTGTGGGATCTTTTGGATTCAAAGAATAATCTTGAGACCATGAGGAAATGAGTTTGGAAAGTCGTGGCTATTTGTTTTTTTTTTTCCCCTTTTGGGCAGCATCCCTTTTTCCTCACCAACCTCTCTCCGCCCGTGCCTAATCATTTCAGCAAGACAAATGAGAGAGGACAGAAAGAACAGTGACCGAACTGCTTTGTCCGTGCCAGCGTGGATGGGTTCAGAATGAAACGTTTAAAACCTAATTTTAGTTTTAAAATACCCCCCCCCTTTCTTTATAATAAACGGTAATTCCGTTTTTAAATTTTCATTGTTTCTTAAAAACCAAAGTCCCATTTATGGGGTTTTTGGATCGTTTTGGGGTTGGAGAAGGGTCTCTTTATTCTAAAATTTAGACGTGCTGTTTTAAATACATCCCCCTGAATGGTTTTTGCCTAGTCATGGTCACCCCTAGATAAGGAAAAAAGCAAATCTGCATTTCCACTGAACCAATGAAGACTGGGGTAGAAAAATATCATGTGGAGAAGAAGAGGTTTCTCTGTAGCTTGGGGGGTTCCCGCTCTAACCATTGGATTTGTACAACTAATATCAATTTGCCCGGGTGGAGTTTCTCAATGAAAAAAAGCAAGATCATCAGGCCCTTCTGAAAAGGGCCCCCAAGATGCAAAGCTGTCATGGAAACGTGAGAGGGAGTGAGCCCCCCCAGCCGTGTGAGCCCCCCCAAGCCTGGAGGCACGAGAAGCCCCAGTTTTTTTCAGCCTGGAAAAAAAGGGTTTGATCGCAAGCAGCAAGACCCGCCCCGGGTGCTTCCTCTTCCCGGGACCCGACGTTTTTTCTATTGAAGCCCAAAATGGGTGGCTTTTGGCTGTCCAAGGGGGTTGTGCCCTTGGGGAACTGTGCAGCCGGTGGGATTGGCCCCCCTTGAGCGTGTGCAGGTGTAAAAGGCCAAGAAGTGGTGGTGGGTCTTTTTGAGGAGGTGCTCTCCCGGGAGATTCGCAGCTAAAAATTAATGAACTGTCCCCGATTTCCTGGGGAGATATCGGTGATTTTTCAGATGGGTGCTGAGGTGAAGGCTCTGGTTTCCTGAAAGGGGGGTCCCAGGGGGAACTGAGAGGGGCTGCCAGGAACCTGAGCGGCAAACGTGGGTGATGTGACTTGGGTGTTTAGGAGCAATGGTGGGCCCAAGTGTCCATCCCCCCCCCCCATAAGAAGCCCTGGGGGGGCATCAGTCCAGGCAGGAAAAAAGGTGTGGCACATCGATAAGCAGAAAAGGTGTGCAGGAAGGGACTGAAATCTGCCACTGACCCGGGGGAGTGGAGTACCCAAATGGGGAAAAAGCCACCCTCTCTGGATCTACACCCAACCCGACTATGCAGCTGTCTCGAGAGTGTCCAGGGGGTCCTGCTGCACCCCGGGGGCCGCTGCAGGCTGTGCCCTGCTCTCAGGGCAGTCCCAGTGGTAGAAGCAAGCTGGGGAGGAGCCAGGAATCCTCCACTTAGTGCCAGAGCTGGGGGGTAGTATTATAACTTATCAAGTGTATATTATACACTTTCTATATATTTACCACTTTTGGGAATTAAAATTTGAGGGGTTTTTTCCATGCTCAGTTTTCACAGCTCAGTCTTGTGGAAAAATTAAAGTTCTTTTCAGCTGTTCAGTGTTTGGAAATTTTCTTGGGTGACCCCCTGTTTGTGCGGGGAATAAGTTGCCGGGGGTTGGGGTTTTTCCCCGTTTTTTTTTCCCTTTTAGTTTCCCCCTTTTTGAACAAAGGTAAAAAATTAAAAATTTTTTTCCAGGTGTTGTACCCTAAAGAGGAAAGCCCCCCCCCCCTGGGAAGGAAAACAGAGGGTTTAACAGGCAAAAAATGCCCCTTTGTTTTTTTTGCGGGGGTTTTTTGGGGGAAAAAAAGTGTTTTTTTTGCAGAAAATTGATGCTTTTTCTTGAAAAGATTTAAAATTTCCCAAAAAACCCCCTTAAAATCCCAAAGGGCAGTTGGAGGATCACCCCCCACCCCCAAAACTTTTTAAAATTTAAACCTAAACATTCAAAGGGGAAAATTTGAAAACCCCACGTGGGCGGAATTTTTAAAGGTCAAAAAAACATTTTTCTGTGTTTAAAAGCTTTTTGGGAAATTTAAAAGGGAAAATTTAATAAAGTTTTTTTTTTCAAATTTTCCCGGGGGGTTTTTTTCCCCAAAAAAGGAAGGGAAAAGTACGAGAAGCCATTGTCGTGGGGGAAAGAAGGGTCTCTCCCAAGACTAAAGTTTTAAATTTTGGGGGTTTTTTACGGGGGGGGAAAAAGGGGTTTTTAGGGGGGAAAATCATGGTTTTTCTTTTCTACTTACTTTATTAAAAAGGGGGTTATTGATTTTTTAAAAGATTTTTGGGGTTTTGTTTTTTTTTGGGTTTTTTTTTGGGTTAAAACAACCAAAAAAATTAAAAAAAATGTAACACCCAAAACCCGAAAAATTTTGGAAAAAAAACAATTGAAAAATTTGAATTTTAAAAAAAAAAAATTTAAAAAGGGTTTTTTTTGTTTTTTTTACTTCCGGATACCCAAATTAGGGGAAAGGGAAACCTTTAAAAAAAAACCATCCCGCGGGAAAAAAAAGGGGGGTTTTTGTAAAGGGGTTAAAAAATTTTTTGGGGGGAAAGGGGATTTAAAAAAGGGGGGAAATGGGGAAAGAGTTTTTCTATCTCCCTTTGTCAAAAACCCAAAAGTCATTGCACTTTCCCCGATGCCTTTTCCCCTTTTTTTTTAACTTTTGGGTTTTCTTTTTTTTTTTTAAAAAAATTTTTTTAAATTTGGGTTTTTTAAAAAGGAATGAAAAGGGGTTTGGGGTTTAGGGTTTTTTAAGTTTTTTTTTGTTTTATGTTTTTTTATTTTTTTTCAATTTTTTTTTTCTTTTTAAGTTTCAAAAAGTGTTTTTTTTTTTTTAAAACCCCAAAAATTTTTTTGTTTCCCTTTTTATGTTCCAAATGCAGCATTGTTTTTGGGAAAAAAAAACCCCGGGCCCCCTCATTTTTTTTCCCCCTTTGGGGAAAAAACCCCCCCCTTTTTTGGTGGGGGGGGAATGTAAAGGGGAACCTTATTCCCCCCCTTTGAGATTTTCTTTTTTTCCCTAAAAATTCCCAAAAACCCTTTAAGTTAAAACTGCAAACCCCTTCAAGCCTGGGGGGGCCCCCGATTTTTTTGCGTTTATGGAAGCCCTTTTTGTTTCCGGCCCCAAATTTGCAAACTTTTTTCTTTTTGCTTTTTTAAAAACCTTCTGCTGGGGGGTTTCCCCCGGGGGGTGGACGCCGGGGGTTTTTTCCCATTTATTTTATCCCCCCTGTGCTGCCCTTTGTATTGTTGGGTGTTGACCCCCTGCTTCTGTGGCTCCCCCCACCCCTGAGAATCTCTGGTAGGGAAACATGGCACTAGGTTTCTTTCTCTAAAGAAAAGCAGAAGGTTTTAGTCCAGTAAAACGAATGAGGGGAAACCCCCGATCCGTGCACCTTTTCCATGTTCCCCTGCCTGTACTTATTGGAAATTTCGAGGGAAATTTCCTAATTATTGGTTTTTTTAACTTTTTTTATTTGTTGTTTTAATAACCATAAGTGTTTTTTAGTCTTTAGCAGACTAATTTTTTCCCTTTTAAACCAGAAAGTAGCTAAGTTTTCTTTTACAGACTGTTATTGTTAGAGTGTGATTATTAGATCCCCCAAAAAAATTTAAAAATTATGATGAACTTTCCCCCAATTAAACTTCAAAGAACAAAGGCCCCGGGCAGTTAAAGGCTGGACACCTGGAATCCCCAAATTTGTTTGCCCTCCAAGGCTATTGAAGTAACCAGAAGAAAAGAAGAGGGGCTAACAAAAAGATTCAAAAAATGTTCTGGAGTCTCCTGTCTGGGGGAAAAGATAACCCAAAAAAATGTGGGGCTTAAATTTGAATGAGAAGTGAGAAATCAATAAATATAGAAGTTTAAAAAAATTTAAATTTATGCCAAAAAATTATGTTTTTTTTAGAACCCAAAAAAACATGGACTTCTTTGCTAAAATAATACCTAAAATTTAAAAGTTTTTTAAAGTCATGTGATCTGGGTGGAGCACCCTGGCCCGGAAATAAAGGAATTCCCACTTGCTAATACTACAAAAACAGTGTTAGAGACTTTTTTATTCCTTTCCCGATGTTTTTGGCAACAAGTGGCAAGGGTTTTGGGGGAAACAGCTGGCAGCAAAACTCCAGGAAAAATGTCAGGGAGTTAAAAAAGGAGTGACTGTAGGAACAGGAAAAACGGGGATTCAGAGGAATGATGGGAAAATGGGGCAACTTTCCCCATGCACACACCCCAAACCCGACTGTCGACCTCCCTCCTCCTGGGGGTTCCTTCCGTGGTGTTTAACTCCCAAAAGCATCTTTTTTTTCCCAAGAAAGGTTTTAAAAAAAAGGGATTCGGCACTTTTCACCCATCTGGGCCCCGAGAAAAAGAAAAAATCATTTCCCCATTTTCCCTGCAAAGTCAAAATGCAGAGCCCAGGCTGGCAGAGCTGAACAAAAGCCGGGCTGGTGACTCGTTGGTGCTCGGCCCTCCTGTGGAAAGGAAAAAAACCCAGTGACCTTGGATGTTGTATTTAGGTTTTTGGTTTTTTGGGTTTTGGTGTTTGTCTTCCATTTTTAAAAAAGGGAAACTGGGGTTCCAGGTTTTTTCAGCCATTCAAGACTGGAGTGTGAAAAAAAAAACTACCAGATACACTATTTCCAACACTTGGGACCTGCAGGGTGATTTTGGGGTCGAAGGGCAGGCTCAGCCCCGTAATTTTTTGGGGGCCCCTGCTATTAAGGCACCACTGCCCAAAGAAGAATTTCGAGCACTTCACCAAACATCCTTTCCCGTGGCTGCCTCCCGCTGAGAACTGTAGTGAAAAAGTCCAAGTATTAAATGTTTTTTAAGGAATTTATTTTCTTCACGATTGGTAAATTTTGGTCACTCAAATTTCATAAACACTGCTACTTTAGGGCCCAAAAAAAAAACCCAAAAGGGATAGAGAACTATTCCTACTAGGTACAGAAAGCACGGGTTAAATGTCATCAAAAGGAAAGGTAAATATGGAACTGTCAGGGGGTTGGGTGGTTTTGGGTTTTTTTTTTTTGTTATTTTATGGGGTGTTGGCTTTTTTGTTTTGTTTTTAATTACTGGGACTTCTCAGTTTAAAAATAAAAGAATAGACAAAGATCTGGGCCTTCATTTTTTCTCCATCTCATCATCAGCTTCTTTTGTAACAGATTCTGGAAGGTAGGAATATGACACAGATTAGATTGTGTCAAGTTTAACATTAAGTGACAGTACCAGATTAAAGATGGATTAGATATGTCCTGTGGTTAAGAAAAGTACCCACACAAATTATTTTCTGCTCCACATGAGTAACGCTATCTCAGTTGTCTGACCATTTCAATTTTGTCACACAGGGCTCCAGCTAACAATATTAAAATTTCAGTAAAGTATTAACAGGTACTTCACATTTCAGGGATAACAAATGGACACAAGAAGAATTAAAGCACACAAATCTATGCAACAGCAGCCACCAGGTTTGGTGGATATCTTGTGAAATGTGGGCAGTGAAGGGACATGTTGTTGTGGGCAAGAAGGGCACACAGTTGATACCTGAACTTCAAACAGAACCCCTTCATCATGCAACAAAAACAGCTGTTCTTTAAGTGTAGCCGCTTGAGGTTGGAAAAATTAGTGCCTTACACCAAAAAAAGCAGGTGTCCCCAATGCTTCTCTTGTACCCTGCTCACAACTCCTGTAACTACAATAGCTATACTGCCTCTCTGAAGGTCTAATAAAAGACACAGTTGTTTATCACCCAAATGTTAGAATTTCTCTGCTTTCTAGTGGTTTGGAAGCAGTGCTTCAAAAAACTGTGCTTCTTTCCTGACTGCTCCCCATCCACCTCTGCCACTCTTGGTTTGAATTACAGCAGTGTTTCAGGAGGTCTGCTATTCATTTAAGGAGGTCTTTCCCCTCACAGGTGCATCAATCACTCTGGTCTGGATCAAAACCCGGCTGCAGCCAGTGTAAAACAACTAACTGACTCCAGGGTCCTGTTGAAAACCCACTCTATGCACCTGGCAGATGCAGGTCCAGGTACTCTTCTTTTTAGGAAGAGAGAAAGCAAAAAAAAAAAAAAAAATAAAAAAGTTTTGGGGGAGTGAAAGCTTCTGTCAAATAACTTTGGTTTAAGACCAAAACCATGAACCATTGGTCCAGAACAGGCTTTAAAAGGGAAAGCTGATTTGTTAAATTATCCAAGCAAAATTAGCATGTAACAGCTGAAGCCAGGACATTTCTACTGGTTAATTCTTTGTTGTCTTGGAATTTGGATGTTTTCTTTCAATATTGACCCTTTTACATATTCCTTTAATTTTTTATTTAAAAAAAAAAAAAAAAAAAAAAAAAAAACAAAAAAAACCCTGCTTTTTCAGGAAACCAGTCCTTCCTGAAGGACTTGAAAAGAATTTCGTTACAGAACAAATAATGAAAATATCTCATCCAGTGAAAACTGTAAAGCAATAAAGCTTCAGTCCCTTTCGACCAATGGGAGTCCCCGGAGTAAGAAAGTCTGCAAAAAGGGGTAAAAAAATTTAAAGAAAGAAATAAGGATTAAGGTTTCTTGATCAAAATTATTTCTATTTAATTTTAATGGCTTTTGACTAAGCTGAGAGGAGTTACTGCAGCAGTATTCTGGGAAAAAAAATCTGATTTATCAGGAACTCGAAAAGTAAAAAATTAAATTTTTAAAATTTTCTTTTTTATCCAGGTACAAAAAGCAAACAAAAAAAAACCCCCTTTTTCCGACCAAAAAGCAGAAATCAGGAAAAATAATGGATAAAATTTGCCTTAAAATTTCAAAAGCTTTTTTATTTTAGAAGAAAATATAAAAAACCAAGCTTTTATGCTGCGGAAAAAGTTGCATTTGTAGAAAATTTTGTTGATTTTTAATTGAGGTTTGATTTTGTGCTGAAAAAACTAAAGTTCAAATGGGGGAGGGAAAACAGACATCATTTAAACAAAAACAGTCAGGGAAGGTTTTTTCGTCTTGTTTCCCCGATTTTGAGGTAGTAAAAGTCTATTTGCAAACAAAAATGCCCCCTGTGTTGCAGCACTGGTCAGTTGAGTGAATTAGTTCCCTATGCAGGCCTCTTGGTTGAAACGCTGGATTTTAAGGGGTTAGAGGAAAAAATTTTTCTTTAATCGGTGCCAGAGTTGAGGGCAAGTTTCATGAGGTGTTTTCCAAATTCCGCCATTGTTCCCGGAATTGCTTAGATATTATTTTTTTGACCGAAGGAATGCGAAACAACAGAGGGCAGTTTGCTCCGCGCCTCAAATCCCCCGGTTGTGACCCCTTGTACCCCTACTCCTCTCACTACCCAACCCCCGAGAGACCGACAAGCGTACAGCTGCGCCCGGGTTTTGGGAGGAAAACCAAAAACGAGGTTCGCCCGCAAAAAACCCGTCTGGCGGAAAATGTAAGATCAGATTAGCAAGCCTCACATCGAAATCATTTTGTATCTTTCCCTGCGAGTGGCTGTACAGCCTTGCGACGGGAAGGTTCCCTGACGGGACACACTGTCACGGATTACCACACCACTTGTCCTCCCTGGGATGGAGGCGGCTATGCACTGGAACAGCCGACTCCGCCTTTTCCAAAGCGGTTAAGGACGACGTGCATTAAAAAAAAAAGTTAACCACGCTTAGATATCGGCCCTTTAAAGAGTGCAAGACTCATTTCTGCAGTTTCCCAGCTTCACCAACCCCTAGGGTGTCTAGCTACTTCTGCCATCCCTTTAGTGTTGGGACTGAAAGACCTGTTTCAGGGGACCAACACGGGAAAAAAGCAAGCAGGACTTTTTAGTTCCCATTAAGAGCAAGAAACTTTTCCTCTGCATTAACGACTTAAATTTAAAGAGAGCGAATGAGTCTCACTGTGACACCTGAAATGGCAGAAGTAGCTAATAAATACTTGCAAAAACTTAGCTAATGAAATAAAACAGCTGCCCCAAATGTAGTATCTGTTTCTACAAGCGACTTGCAAAGCCGGTGGACAACCAAAAGCTGTGACAACTGTGGCAAAAACCCTTTGTCCTCTGGTAATTTGGATAATCCCCTCCTACTAAAAAAAAACCCCAAAAACAAATTTCAAAACATTACTATACAAGTTAAAAAATTGATCAAGAAGGTACTTCTTTTAAGTTGAAGTACATGATGCTGTCGGGGCAGGCCTTCCTTAGGATGCAAAAAAGGGAGGTCAGGCTTCAGAGTCAGTCAGAGGGAAATTCAACACTGAAGTGGGCAAGAAGTAACCTGAACCTTTCCCTCCTTGTGAAATACTGCTGAAATTAATTCTTTTTTCTTTTCTGTCCTCGAAAGTCACTGAATGGTGGCTTTTCTTTGTTGCTTGTTTTAGAACTTATAAGATGGGAGAAGCATTCCTATTCTTAGTTAGAAGCATTAGTGAACCAAAGGTTATGTTCATTTTGTTCCTTCACGTCCTTGTTCTTCTCAGTGTTTCAGATTGGCATACAGGGCATACTTGTTTGGTGTGTTGTACTTTTGGGTCCTTTCAGAAATATGTTTTGTTTCATGAAGTGTCCAGAGATTCAGCTGCGCGCTATTTTGCAGCCCAAACAGGAGCGGCTGCTCCCATGATGTCACAGGAACTGCCGCGCCGTGTCCAAAGGGAACGGAATAGAACGTTGGTTTGTGGCGCGTGGGAGCCCTGACGTCCAGAGCGGCCTGCCCTGCTTGGTGCAAGAAACTTCTCTTGATTCTCAGTGCAAAGTTTCCCTTGTCATGAGGGTCCATATTTTTCCCCTTTCCCGGGGTGCACTCTGCGAAAGTGCTGTGCAGTTGACCCAATTGTTAATGCGAATCTTTGCTGAGCTGGCAAATTTTTTCCATGGGCTGTTCTATCTATTCTTGCCCAGAAAGTTGGCTGGTGACTCACCAGACAAGTAAGTAGAGGTTTTTGCCTAGGGGCATTGATCTGGCTTTTGTATCAAGTGTTGTTTCATGCTATCCTTTAAATAACTGAGTTGATTTTGAAATGAAAAGGCCATTAAGACACTAGGACTTGGGTTGAGCTCATGGTCAACGCTTTTAGCCACAAGGGGAGGCTGTAGCTCTCTCTTAGGATGTGGGCAGCTTTCGTGATTGAACCCGCGGGGTTCTTTTCCTTGAGGGTGGCCCTGGGCGGAGGGTCTGTAATTTCCTCAGCTGTGGTTCAAAAAAGACAGCTTCCAAAAAGCAGAGTGGCAGAGCTTTGAGAAGTCTCATCTAAAAACTCTGCAGTTGTCTCCGAACTGAGGGGAAAGCAACTTATTTTCTAAATTCTGTAAATTAAAAGATTTGATGCTCTGCCTTTGAATGACTGGAGAAAAAGAATAGCCCAGTCTATTGCGCTTTTTCTTGCTTGCAATGGGAAAAAAATTGTTGCTACTGGGGGGGACATCTGGAAGAAAAATGCTCTTTATTTGGGTCGACTTGACTATTCTGTAGGATTCTTCACAAAAGACAGTTTTCTAACAACATCTGTTAAATTTTTTCCCTTTCCATTAAGGTGAAATTGCATTAGATACAGAAAAGCCCATGCTTCGGTGAGTGGCAAAGGGAACCTGTGATTTTGCCAAGCATTTTTGGGGTTTTTGGAGCAAGCCTTTAACTTTGCTGCTGCAATAGGAGCTGGCCTTGTAGCCTGGAAGAAAGTTCTTACAGTGTCTTTACATCAGCAAAAAAGGAGGCTTTGGTGTTTTGTAATTTTCTTTAAAGAGTTTTAAATAGACAAAACCTGGTTTTGCAGACAGAAAGTTGCTTGCTGTTTTTTTTAGCATGGTGGAATACAGGTTCACAACAATATGCAGCATTGTCTATTAGCCCTCTCTAATTTAGTTTTAGCAACTCAGAATCCATTTCTATCCAAGTTGATGATTTTCCTTAGTATAGCTGGATAGATTTATGCACTTTAATAAGATTGTAAAAAATTTGTGACACACTGTCGCTCACATGCTGTCTATCCACAGAGCAAAACACCAGAATAAGAAGTGCTTGGGCTCCTCTGTTTCTAGAGATATGAGGAGGAGGAAGACACCAAGCTCCACCTGTTTTTGAACCAGAACTGGAGCGTCCAAAATCAGTAAGGGCCAGCTTTGCTCAGCATTGGTTTGGTGTAATTCAGAGTTGTCTGTTTTTGATCAGGAAAGATTGGTTTATTCAAGGCTGAAAATTCGGAGGGATACTGTGAAAAGAGCTTCCCCACTCCAGCAACTGGAAACCTGGAAAATTCAAGCTTTTGAACTTCAAGTTTAATCATCATTTTCCTGGCTTCTGATAGGCCTTATGATTTTATTTACCATTGGATAAGAGTAGATGCATTGTGTCTTTAAATGGTACTGGTGTAAAGTGAGCCTTTGTATCTGTGAATGTTTGTATCTGTCATCAGTGGGGGCTAGTGGTCCAAAGGGCACAGTTCACAGAAAAATGTCCTGTGAGGTCTCTGCCCTTTCTTGGACTATTAAGTAGCCTAAATTTAAACAAAATGACTGCACCTGTACCTTTTACGTGACCAAAAATTTGATGAAGAGGTCCTGTGCAGTCCTGCCATGTCAAGTGAGGGGTTGGCCTCTGAAAGGGCTGGAACAGGGTTTTCCTAATGGACACTTCCTAAACCCTGAATTTACTAATGAGAAGCATCTCTGCTAGGAAACCTTTTGACAAACTGATTTCTTGCCCACGATCTATGCTCCTCTGGAACAGAGATGATGCTTTACATTTGCTCTGAAGCGGGCTTTCCCCACACCTGAGGAAATCCAGCGTTGGATTTGGGCACATCTTCCAGGGCAAAGAAGATAAAGGAGGAGATTCTAGGCAAACTAAGTAGGTCTTCTGAATTCTTGTCTGATAAGAGCTGGTGTTAATGTTCATAGACAAAAAACACTCGCCTTGGTTTGTGTTTTTTCCCCTCTGTCTTTTTCCCCTGAATGTTTCTCCCTTTTCCTGGTTTCCTGCCAAGGTAGTCTTCAAAGGCTGTAGAAAACCAGTATTTGTGGGTCACTG
Organism: Sitta carolinensis; assembly: GCA_032173965.1. NCBI lineage: Eukaryota > Metazoa > Chordata > Aves > Passeriformes > Sittidae > Sitta > Sitta carolinensis. Next base: position 5,975 of record JAVUNC010000087.1, on the reverse strand, counting down.
TGCTATGGGGCTGCCTGTCTTGTTGTTGTTGCTGGCTGTTTTTTACCAAATGACTACAGCTCACAGCCCAGAGAGCGGGGCTGCCTATTTTCACCTGCTGGATATGGTTTCTCCATTTTGAAGTGATCTTTCATTTTTTTCCCTTTAGAGGAGTGTTGTGAGTGTGGGAGACCTGTGACAAAAATATGTTGGACTGGAAAAAATTTGCCAAAGGGTAGCCGAACCCAGGTTCCTTTCCAGAAAAAAACAGGCCAGGTTTTTATGGTGTACGATAAAAGTGTGAAGTCAGGCATGCTCCAAATGTGTTCAGACGGGGTTTAAATCCTTCTGTCTCTCAGTACTGATCAGAATTTGTAACTGTGATTAGAAGGTGTCATCACAGCTTCATATGGTAAGTGTCTTGTTCCGCAAGGAGCGGACCTGGAAGATCTCCTGTCTCTCTAGTTCTGGCACCTCTTTACCTATTTTCCAGGAGGAAATCATTTTTTTTCTCAAAATAATAGGGGCCTTATAAGATTCAAATAGGAGATCTGAAAAACAGAGCGTAAGGTTCTTGAGGACCCAGAAAGGCAAGTGGAAAAAAACAAAAAAGATTATTACTTTCCAGGTTTTGTAGACTGTGCTCCATGCCCACCAGGCCCCTCATGGGTTTGGAACTAAAATAAATCCAATGTGTGCATCTGAGTTTTTGTATAGACCTTCGTGTTGCACCTAATTTTCTTTTGGAAAACCTGCAGAGGGTGGTGGGCTGCTGTGCTCTTGGCTGATGAGTAGGTGATGCCAGGGTTTTATAAACATTCAGGCAGCAGAGCTCTCCTGTCTGGGCTGACTTTCACTTTTAGGAACTCATGGTTTCCTTTCTTTGCTGCTGTTTTGTTTCCAGGGGTTTTGGAACGGTTATACGCGACTGATACTGCCACAGGAGGAAAGGTAAGGTCAAACATCCAGATTTTCCGTTCTTGAGTGCCTTTCCCTCTGGTGTTTAGCTGTGGCTGGAGCTTTGGGTTTCCAGGTGATTTTCCTGTAAAGGCTGTTCCTACAAATCACAGACTGTATTATCATGCCCATCTCTTTTGGACAGCTCTTTGGGCTACAGCTTAAGTTTTTTAAAAGCTTTATCTGTCTGACGCAATCCCCTGATTTTGGTGTTTTTTCCCCCTTGGATTCCCATGTTTGTAATTGTGAGGAGAAGTCACAAGGAATCAGGGCATATCCAAAAAATTCCCATGGAGGGATTATTTTTTTTAGGCCAGGAACAGCTGCAAATTAAACTTTTAAAGGGATTTTTTTTTTGGGTTGCAAATCAAAAAGTCAACAAGAAAAGAAGTGGTAAGATTTTTTTTTGCGGGTAACATTAACGATCCTTTTAGGATGGCATTTTTTTGTAATGCCTGTCTGTTTTTTGTTTTGCTCAAGGAGAGAAAACCGTTGATTTGAAAAATGATCCAATTAGATTCCCTAAAGGGTTTCCCCGATATTTTGTGTTATTTTAAAGGAACAAAATGCTTTGTGTTGAAAATGTGTTGAATGGAAATAGGGCTGAAAAAAACTAAGGCCCTTGGAAAAGAATTTAGGACAGAGTGTTGTTAGGTTTTGGGCGGGGATAGTTTAAAGGGGACTGTTGTTAGAAAAAGACAGAAAAATGTCATGTTTTTATTGTAGGACCCAGCGAGACATGGGGTTGTCATGTATGGCTGACTTGAGTGAAATCACAGGCAGTTTGGTTTGCTTGTTTTTCCCTCCAGAACTCACCCCATGCTTTGTTTTGTGAACAGATTTTGGTTAAAGGGGTTTTAAATGTATTTTAGGTGGATAAAGAAATTTAGTCCCCTAACCCCCAAAAGGAATTATTGTAAATTAAACCCCCGTTGTAAGGCAAAAAGCCCCAATTTATTAACTTTTTTGCGGTAATTGTTCTTGTACTATTTTTGTGACTTCATTTTTTGTATTAGAAAAGGTTTAAAAAAAAAACCTTTCAGGTTTTGTGGAGATTATTTTTGGGGGTTTTTTTTTTTTTTTTATTTCTAACAGTATAGGGGGGGGAGGTGATTTTGTTTGATTATATTTTTTGGTGCTTTGTTGGGAACCTCTTTTGAAAAACCTGGGTTTTTAGCCTGTTGATTTAAACAACACCCCTAAGTTCATCTCATGGTTTTGTTGGGGGTTGGGGTTTGGTTCGAGTTTTTTTTTTTAAAGTTGAAGTATTTTCTGTGTTTTATGATAAGTGTGTAAGTTCAGGAAATTTTTCCCCTGTTTTTCACTTTTTCCCATTAAAAACACCAGTTTTCTTGGATGGGCCTTTCTCTTTTAGCTGCATGCTAGGGGTGTAATTTGGGGGATGCTTTTCCCTTTTTTTCTGATTCAAAAACAAACCCCCCCCGGAAAAGAAACTGTGTGTTTTGGGGAAAGGAAATTTTAGGTGAAATTATTCATGCCATGTTTTTTTTTAGTCCCTTGTTGGGGATAAATTGGTTAATTAGGAATACATGGAGGGAGGGTCTTTAAGCAGTGTTTTAAAAGAAGCTGTATGGGGAGGGAGATGCAGCTATTTTGGAGGGAAAAGGGACCCATTGGGTGCTTCTAAAATTTTGTGAGATGGTGCTTTGAAGCTGGAAAGCAGGAGGTTTCAGTCAGGCTTTGTTTCTGTATTGCTTTGTGACATGGGAAGCAAGAGTGTCTTGGTGGGGGCCCCCAGTACAATGTTTTTTGGGTTTCTTTTTTAAAGTTTTTTACTTTTTTCAACTTTGCCTCTGTGTTTTGCCCCGGGGCCTTTTTGATTGCATTCCTTGCCCGTAAAAGCAAATGTTTTTTTAGCAGAATTTTTAAACTAAGGCAAAAAGTTTTTCGGTCCCCGGGGGAGAGCCCCTGCCGCAGCGAAGTCATTCGTCTGTGTTTGCAGGGGCGTCGTAAAAAATTTTCCATTTCTTTTCGAGAGGTAAAGTTTTCACTAGAAAAATATGTTTTATTGATGAAGCAGCGTTCCTTTGAAAAAACCTGTTTCTGCAGCTACCTTTTAGTAGAACTGGGTCTTTAGAGCCCCTTTCCTTTTTGGTGATGAAACAGGAATTAATTTTTACCCTCCGTTTGTTTTTTATTATCGTCCCGAAGATAAAAATTTTCCTCCACCCGTATTCCCGAGATGTTAAAAATGAAAATTTTCTTGGGAAGGAGGATCTGTAAAAATGGGTAGGTATTTCTTTGGCGGACAGGGTTCTGGGGTGGGGGTGGGGTGCAAGCTGCCAAGTTAGAGGGGCTGTGGGAGTGCATGGAGCATGCTGAAGCTAAGAGTAAATGGGGGGCAGAGGGCCTTTAGAGAAAAAAGGTGTCAAGAATGGCTTTGGTCTGTGGGACCTTCGGGGTGGAGTTGTCTTAATTTAAGGAAAAAAGGCACTGAGTGAAATGTGGAGGTTTCTATTTGTGATGATTCCCCAAATTTCCTCAGTTTGTCTGAGGAAAAGAGATGGTGCTTTTACTTGATTTTAAAAAATTTGATCTAGGTGGAAATTCCTTTGCTTTGGTTTCTTAAATTTAGCTGGTTTTTAAAATGGGTTTCCTCCTCAGCCCTTTTGGCCCCTTTTGCTAGTTTACTTCTGGAGGGAAAAAAGGGAATTTTGTGGTGGGGGGGTCATGGTGGGAGGGTAGTGAAAGGAGATAGGGCCAAAAAAGATATTTTTGGGTTTTTATGTGGGTAGGGAAAAAGGAAGGGAACCCCTTACCCCGCATGCCCTTAAAAGGGAAAGGAAATACTGCGATGGCCCCTTTCTTTAAACTGTCCATGCTTGTTTCAAAGAGGGCTAAATCCCCTTTACATCATTTTGGATTGCTAACAAAGGTTCTTTACTTGGGGTGCTCTGGGAGAACCCGGAAAAAGGGGGAAATGTTTCCCGTTAAAAAATGTCCCGTTTTTTTCCTTCGTGATGCTTCTTTTCTGGACTTTTTTTATTCTTTTTTTGGTGTGTCTCGAAGAAAAAAGTTCAGTGGGAAGTTTTTCCAAAAAGGAGGAATTTTTAGAAAAAAATTTCAATGTTTTGCGGCGGAACCCCTTTTTGTCTTCCCCCCGTTTAATTTTTTTATTGAGCTTTAGGAAGGCTTGGTTATGAATGCCTTAATTTTTATTACAAATTTTCTTTTCAAAAAATTTGTTTTGACGGGAAATTTTGCCTTAAGTTTCCCTTGGTTTCGTTTTTTGCGAGAATTACCTGGGATTTCCAAGTTGCATATTCTTTTTTGATTAGAGTTAATTTGGGGGTTTTTTTGAAAGGGAAGGAAGTGTTGAGAATTTTGGAGTAAAAAAGACAGAGTTGCAGGTTCTTTTTGTAAGGATTTTCCAAAAAAATTGTGGTGTACTAAATGGGTTTGAAATGGGTTCCCACTGTTTCTTTTCCCCTTTTCCCAGGAATTTTTTTCCCCGGAATAAGTTGGGGTTTTTCCTTTTTAAATCTGGTTACCATTTTTATGGGAAGAGGGAAAAAAGAAATTATTTTTTTATGGAAGCGAAGGAAGGAGCATGCGAGATGAATTGTTGTAACATGCTTGGAAATATGTGGTAGCCCAAATTTCCTCTAAAAGCCCTGTAAAGCCTGAAAAGTCGGCCCACGAGCAAAAAGGGCTTTTGGTGATGTAGCCCTACGAATTGGTAGATGAAATCAGTGTAAAGGGCAAGATCATTTGCTGTTGGAATAGTGTGGCTTCTTTTTTGAGGGTTTTTTGTTGGTGCAGAAAAATATCTCTAACCCCCCGGGGGGGGAAGAAATTCCCCGGGGTGGAGTTTAAAAGAAGGGGTCTATGTGACAGTTAGGGTATAAAAGAAAAGGGTTTGTGTTCCCTTTTTCCGGGCCCCTGGTTGTAAGGAGGGAAACGAATTGGGAACACGGAGAAAATGTTGTTTTCCCAGGACTTTCTGGATGCTGCTTGTTGTGGGCCCTCGTGGTCCGGCCCACTTAGGTACAATGCGAGGCGTGCAAGTGAAACGCTGCAATGATTGGTTTTCTGTCGCTAAATGGGAAGATGAATTTCCCCCTCATTTAATGCCCATTTGGGTGTTTTCAAGGGAAAAAACTGAGTTAAAAAATATAGAGTAGTTTAGGTTGGAAAGAACCTTTAAAGGGCTTTTAGTCCAATTGCCCACTTGACCCGGGGGATTGGAAATAGATTAAATTGCTCGAGCCTTGTCTGACCCGACCTTGAAGTTTCCCCGGGTGGTGCATCTGGGCCCTCTCGGATAGCAGTTCCCTGTTTATGCTATAAAGAGTTCCTTTTTTAGCCTTAAATTTAAACAGACCTCCTTTTTTTTTGAAAGCATTTCCCCTTTTTTCATATGTTGATAAAAAAAAAAGTCCCTCTTTTTTTGAAGTTTAAACATTGAAAGGGCTCAAATAAGGGCTTCCCCGGCCTTTTCCCGGTGAACCCCCCCAAGTGGGTAGTTGCGGGAAGAGTGTTCTTTTTAATAATTTTGTGTCCCCGTCTGTGTTGTGGTGGAGTTGTTTTCCCCCGTGGCAAAGAATTGCAGTAGGATGATCCGGTGGAGGCCGAAATGGTGCGGGGTGAAGAAAACCCCTAAACCCCTCCCAGTCCAATTTGGGTGGGAGGGAAAGGTTCTGGGGGACTTTTATGGAGGGGGCCCCAGTAGTCCCCTTTACCCCCCCTTTCAAAAGGTTTTTGCCACCAAAACAGGGGCAGTGGGGGTTGTCACAGCCCTTTTTTTGTGGTACGTTGAGTAGATGAGAACTGGAGGGTTGTAAAGGGTTTTTTGACAGCGGGGGTGAGAAAGTCTATTTGGGTTCCCTTTGTGAAAAATGCCCCGCCCATAGGGGTAGGGGTGAAAAAATAGAATGCTTTTCCCCGAAAACCCGAGTGAGTCCATCAGTGTTGGTCTTGTTCCCCGCTTTGTCTTGGTGTGAAAACCTCATGGGTTCGGATAAAAGGGGCCCGATCCACTGGGATAACATTTCTTTTCCCTTGAGTTTCTTGAAGAG
>JAVUNC010000086.1:0-45176 GCA_032173965.1 Sitta carolinensis | reverse complement strand
GTGCCCTGACTGTGTTTTTCTGCCGTGAAGGGGGCAGTGCCAGCAAGTCGGCCCTGAACCGCGTGCACTGCGACTGGGGGTTCTCCCTACATAACCCTAGATCTCAGCCAGCACGGGATGTAGAGGGAAAGGTACCGGTGAGCTCTGTGTCCTGCTGCTCTCTCAGGAGAAGCCTGGACTGGGAGCTGGGGAAGGGGAGGGAAGGAGCATGGCTCATTTATGGCCCCCTTGCAGTCTAGGCCCTCAAGACTTGAAGGACTCCAACAAGACTTTTTGAGAGGGATGAGGTGGAGTACGGGTGCAGCCGTGTTGCCTTATGGCTGTAAGGGACCTGCTGTGACCCTCTGGCTGAAGGCAGAGTTGATGCCTTTCCCAAAGAGGTTCGGGAAAGGTGGGTGACATCAGTGGATGTTCCCATCCCTCCTTCTCCTCTTCTTTGTCGGACCTTTTTTTCCCATGTCACCAGATCTGTGACTCGAGTGGAGTTCGCATCCAGCTATGCATGTTCAGAGCCACCAGTGTTTCCCTGAAGAGCATCTCAACCAGCGGGTGAGAAGCGCTACACTGCCTTCTGCACAGTCTGCTTCCCCATGGTGGTCCCTCCACAGCCACCCCCAAAGTCCAGCTGGACTCACTGGCCCACTGCTTTTTTCTAGGAGGACAGATTGGGTGTTTTTGGGGGAGGTGGGACAAATAGTGGCCCGCGAACCAGGGTTGTCATTGGTGGGTGGGATTTGCACGGACAATGTGAGGGATGATATCCCTGTATACCCCTGAATGGCAGGATTCCCATCTGTGGGAGTTCCTAGGCAGTAACAAAACCCAAATCACCAGAGCGGGAAGAGGATGGCCTGTATCCTAGCAAACACACAGTTCAGCTGTCGTTCAGCTGGTCCTTCCCTCTTCCCCCTGGTGCCCCGTCATCCCAGCCTCCAGATGCCATCATCATGGATGTCCCTTTCCCTTGGGGAGGATGGGCAGTGGTACCACTCCTTCAACCTGGGCTCTCCTTGCAAAGGGGGACTGCGTTTCAGTGCAAGCATAACGAGACCTACTGGGTGCTGATGGCGAAGGGGGGGACAGAGAGGTGCAGCTGTGGCAAGAGAGGTTCCACAGCCTCGCCAGGCAGCAATCAAAAAAAGATTAAAGTTTGTAAGACCTTCAAAATAGTCAGGCCTTTGACCAGTAGCACCATGCCCTCTGAACCCTATCACGAGTGCCCCGGTCTACTTGTTTTTGAAACTTCAGGGGTGGGGTTTTTCCCCCCTTCCCTGAGAAGCCTTTTCCAATGATTGACCACCCTTTCAGTGAAAAATTTTTTTCCCTAATATCTCCTGACCCCCTTGGAAAGTTGGAGCCTTTTTCCTCTTGTCCTGTCCAGGTTCCCGGGAGAAGAGCCCACCCCCCCCGGGATGCAGTTTCCTTTCGGGATTTGTAGAGGTGCAGGGCTCCTCTGAGCCCCCTTTTCTCTAGGCTAAAAACCCAGCTCCTTCACCCATTCCAGCCCCTTCACGGGCTTTTGTTGTCCTTCTCTGGACACACTCCACCCCCTCATGCCCTTCTTGCAGTAAAAGGGGACCCAGAAGGGACAAAGCATAAGGTGGGGCCTCACCAGGGGAAAATACAAGGGAAAACCCCCTGTCCGGGGTCCTGCTGGTACACTGTTCCTGGAAGGGGGGGGAAAGGGGAAGAATTTTGCAGCCTTGTTAACCCCTTTTTTTAATGGAAATTTGGTCATGCACAAAAGGGGGACCAGTTTATCTTGCCCTTTGACTCCCCCAGCTGTGGGATCGCTCTGGGTTTTGGGGCAAATGTTTGATGAGGATGTTCAGAAAAGTTTCCCCTTTCAAGGAGGATGTGCCCCCCGGTGCAACCCTTGGCTCTGCCCACCACAATCCGGCATGAGGTGCATGGAAACCCCCCAGCCAGACTGTCCCCTTTCCCCCCAGAGGACCACCTTCTCTCCTGCTTTTGAACGAACTACCCCACAGTCAGCAACACCCAGCCTTTCCAAAGCATCCAAAAGGTTTGTTACCTACCACCATCAGAGCTGTGTGGGGAACGCTCTCTCCAGCATGCAAACTCAATTAAAGTGTTGCCCAAATGGACCCAGAGGTTAAAGCTGGGGGAAGACTTCCCAAGGAAGCTTGCTCATACAGACTAAAATTAACCCCATCTCCCCCAGGCTGGGCTGGTTTTGAAAATTTTTTGAGTGTTTTTATTCAACCAAGCTCTACTTTCTCCCTGCCAGTGTGAAGACATGAGGCTGATGAAAATGTCTGCTCTAAATTGGCGGTAGGAAAGGGAGACTGCAGCAATGGGAGTTAAGGACTAAAAAAAGGAAAATTGAAATGTCCTATTCTTTCCAAAGACAACTGAAGGAATTTCCCCAACTCTGCTTCCATCAGTTAGGGTATAAAAGAAAATAGTTTTTTTTACCCAATAAAACAAATTTTTATTTATAAAAATAGTAAAATTTCTTGATTAAAAGTTGCAAATTTAGTTTTTTTTGTATTTGAAAATAATAAAAAACTAGGGTGTTTTTTTTTAAAAAAAACCACATTTCTTTCCCCAGTCTTAAGAACAGGAAAAGCTGTGAAAAGCACTAAGCCCCTATATTTAGTGTAAAAGAAATGTTCAGAAAGGTGCCCATTCAGTCTTTTTTTGCGGGTGTGAAATTTCAATTTCATGGGGGGTTGTCCCTTGAAGAAAAAAATCATTAAAAACTGAACCCCGTTGGGGGTGGGAAAGGAATTATTTTTTACACTTTGCAAAAGCAAGGAAAAAAGTTTTGGGGGACCTGGATTTCTTTTTCCCAAAAAGCCTAAATGATGCCCCATTGGGGAACCCATTTATCCACAAAAAGACTGAGGGGGGAAGAACCCTCTTGGAGTTTGCGCCCAACCCCCTGCTCCTTGGGGAAAAAAACGTGGTTGGATGAGGTTGTTCTTGCATGAAACAAAACCTGCCAAAAAAGGCTACAGCAGTTTTTTTAAGAGGCTTTTAGTTCCACCCATTTTAGTTTGTATTTTTAATTCAAAAAAAACCCCTTTTTTTAAATGCTGTTTTTGAAATTAATTTAACATTCCATTTTCTAAATGTCAGTAAAAATGCTTCATTCCATTTCCAAACAAAAAAAAATGTAAATTTAAAGTATTTAAATTTAAATGACTTTATAAGTGCGTGCTTGTAAAATTTTGTGATGACTAACATATTCCCGGGTTTTAAAAAGGTGCCAATTTTAATTAAAGTTATATTTATCAGCATATTGCATAGCTCTCACCCCAATGACAGAAAACTCGTAAATAAAGTAAAAATGCAAAATGAAGATGATTTAACCTGGAATAAAGTCTGCGATTTTCAGAGCAGAACACTCCCAGGTACTTTTTTTGTGGGATGGGATCTGTCCCCTGCTCTGCCGGGTTTGGACCTCCCCCTTCCACAGGGTGAGGTGTCCAGCATGGGATCTTGGGTAGTGCTGGAAGAGTCAGAGGGGGAACGGAAGGGGTCTTTGTTTGTCTGCGTGTGAAAGCTTGAGGCTCTTTGCAGGGCTGTGCCCTCTGGAAGGGCTCCTCTGGATGGAAACCCCCCCGTGTGACCAGAGCGAGCGTCCCCTTCTTACCGCTCTTTGGGGGTGTTCAAACGGAGGGAGGTATCACCCCTTTCCCTTTGGTGCACTGTGAGGAAAGACAAGGGCTGCCTCAGCGGCTCTCCCGGGCCCCCCTTCCCTGGCCCCAAAAACCCCTCCCAAAAGCAAACTCCCCAGGGTCTGCTCCCAAAGCACCCCTGCTGTTTTAACTGCTAGCAACGCACTAAGGGGGGTTTGGGAAGCATTTTTTATATCTTGCTCAATTCAAATTATTAAGGAGTGCTTTTGGGATGCTGGCCTGACAAGCCAAAGAAACAAGTTCCCAACCTAATCTTTGTGGCCTCCGTCTTTGGGGGGTTTTTTGGAGACCAGACCCCCCTCTCCCTGCCCCAAACCCCCCAGTTTAACTCACTGTGCTGACCGGGTCTGTGAGCCCGGTCCGGGAGTTTCCAAGAGGTTGTAGTCATGTGCTGTGTGGGTTTGTGCTGGAACATGAGCACGCAAATGCTGAGAAATACCCAAAGTTTTTGAGCAACAAAGGAAGGGGAGCTCATCCGCTGAAGGGTGGCCCCTCAAACCGACGGCCTTAAAAAGTCGGGTTGAATGCAGTTGGACGAACATGGGAAGCTCACTCCAGCAGTTCCCCCCTGTACATCCCCCAGGCTGGCTCAGGCATCTGTAGGGGGGGGTTACGCTTTTCCCCTGCCCGGGGTCCACCCGCACGTTGCAGGAAAATCGTTGTGTGGAAAAAAACACCCTGAAACAAGGTGAAATCTGTTCCTGAAAAAATTACACAGTTTGGAAATGGGTCATCAAGGGTCACCCTTGAAGGTCCCAAGTGAACCCAAAAATCAGAAAATTGAATTACTCACCCCCGTGCTCCATTGTGAAATATAATTGTTGATGCAGCAGTGGGATAGATTTCCTCAGTTGCGCATTGATGCATTGTGTACAAGTTCCGTTCCTCCCCTGTCTCCCTCCCACAGAGATGATTTTTGTTTTGGGACCTGAAGCAAGTGCCCACACCCGCTGGCAACACCTCTAAAACAGCACGCAGTGCCCCCCTGCCTCACACCCCCCCCAGCCCTGTGGGTGCATGCGAGATCATGGTTCTTTGAGCCCACTTGTGGACTATGAGTTTTTAAAAGGATCCTAAAACCTGAACCAGTCCAGGTGTGCCACGGTGCCTACAAGTGCTGGCACCCCAATATGTCCTTACTCCATCCACCTCCAAATTAAAAAAAACCCCCCCAAGGCATTGTCAGAGCACCAATAAAAGGGGGACTCCTTTGAAAGCCCCCTTCTTTTGCATTGTTCTTTTTCCTGCTTCATTTGCAAAAATTTTGGGACCTGCCAGGTTCCGTAAAATGGTGGCATTCCCCAGAAAAGTTGGGTTTTCCCATTCGTTTTGGAGGTTATACCCTGGGAACCCGGCCTTGGGGGATGCCTTCCCCCCGCAAATTTTTTTAGACCAAAAAATTTAAAAATTTTTATGTTTTTATGCGGGGGAATTTTGGTTTTCCTTGTCCCCCAAATTTTTCGAGTCAGCACGAATTTTGGGAAAACCTCCCCCAGGGGGGTTTTAAAATGCCCCTGGCAGGAAAAGGGTTTCAAAGGGAAAGGGTAAGTTTATTTTCAATTTGTTTAAAAAATTATTCCCGGCTAAAATGGAACTTTAAAAATTTCCCAAAATTTTCCTCCGAGTTTTTGTGTTTTTTTAGAAAAGGTCTGAAAAATTTCCCCTTTTGCTTTTAAAGGGCCCCCCCAAAAAAGGGTTTTTGGCGGGTTGGTTTTTTTAGAACGCTACCTTGCCGGGAAAAAACTTAAAGCAAAAAACCCCTTTTTCCCCCCAGGGCCCCAAACCCCGGCTAAGCCCTTTTGGGGGGAAAGGCGTGGCGGGCCTTTGGCTTTCACTTGGGTTTTCCGGGGCCCAAGGGCCCGGGCATGTTAGCTTTCCCCTGCAAGGGTTGCGGGGGACTGGCCCTTTTTAGGGACAGGTGGGGCCCCCGGATTTGGGGAAAAGCGGGCGCGCGATTTGCAGGGCCCCGGGGAAAATTTTCCCCCCCCTTTACGGGGTCCTCCCTTTCCCCCTGGGCCCGGTGGGCGGGGCGCTTCCCGCCCCTTGCCTTAGCCGGGTTCTGGGGCGGCCAAAGGGTTTTTCGGGGCCCCCCCCCTTTTCCCCCCCGGCCTTCCCCTTGCCCGGGGGGCAGGGCGGGCCCCGGGGCGGAGCCCCCCTGGGGGGGGGCCCCGGGGTTCGGGCCCCCGGTTTCCCGGGGCGCTTCGCAAGAGTGGGCGTTGTTCCTAAAACTTCTTTTTCTCCATCCCCCGCTCGTCCCTAAAAACCCCCGGGGCCCCTTTTTTTTGGAGCTTTTTGTCAGAGGGGGTGCTCCTGTCCGGAAGGAATTCCCTTTTCCTTTTTTCCCGGGGGTTCGGGTGGTTTTGTCGCTTGGGGGCCCCTTCCCCCCTCCAAAAGTTCGGAAACCCCCGGGAAAACTTGGGTCCCTAAAAACCCCGAGGATTCCCTTTTCCCCGGGGTAAAAAAATTTGGGGGGAAATCCCCCCCAAAGGAATTTTGGGGTACCCCAAAAAAAATTAAAATGTTTTTTGGGGCTTCCGCACCCGTTTCCCAAAAAAAAGCTCCCTGCCCCCTCCCATGTTTAAAACTCTTGTTTGAGGAAAGATTAAAATTTTTTTCCCCTTTTGGGTGGCAGAAAAAGTTTTTAGAAACTTTTTTAAAAATATTTTTTTAAAAAAATCCCACCCTGGTTTCCCCCTTTCCCGTTCCTTTCCTTTTTCCCGTTCCTTCTTTTCCCGGTTTTTGGGCCCCCCATTTACCCCCAGAAAAACCCCCCCCCTTTTTTAAAATTAACCCAGCCCCCAGGCCAGGGGTTTTGGGGCCCCAAAAAATAAGTTTTTAAAAAATTTCAATCTTGCAAACCCCCCCAAATTGGGGAAAAACAACAGTTCTGGAAATTTTTCAATCTTTTTCCTTTCCTTCAAAAGGGGGGCTCCGGATCACCCCCCGGGTTTAAAAAGCCAAAGTGCCCAGGGGGTTTTTGGGGGGGGCTCCCCTTTTAAACCAAAAGGGGCCCCCCTTTTTTTTTTCCCCCCAGGGAGGGGGAAACCCCTTTTGACCCCCCCCCGGGATTTAATAAAGGAAAAAAAAGGGTTGGGTTTTTCATCCTTTTTTGGGGGCTGGGCCCACGACCGCTTTGGGGGGGGAGCAAAACAGTGCAGGGGGGTGCCCCCCCCCGGGTTTGGAGGGAAAGGCCCCCAATCCCCCCGGGGAAAGGGGAAAAAAAGGGGGGCCCACAAAACCCCAAGGGGGGGAGGGGATAGGGGTATTTAAAATGTAAAGGGGGGCCCATCACCCCGAAGTAGAAACCTTTTGGGGGCCCCAGAGGGGGGGGGAAAGGGGAAGGAAAAGGGGGATAAAGGTCAAAAAAAAGGAGGGGCCTCAAAAAAGGTCCCCCCGGGGTTTCGGGGTTTCCTTGTGAAGGCATTTTGGGGGGGTTTTTCAAAGGAAAGCCCTTAGGGGTTTTTCGCTAAACTGGGAAAAGGTGCCCCTTTTGGATCCGGGGTTTTAGTCCAAAATTTAAAAACCCCCCCCGGGGGTCCGGGAGGCCACGGGGAAAGGGGAATTTGGGGGCCCCCGGCCCCGGAAAGTGGTCTAAAAACCTTCACTCCCCGGGTCCCCTTAGAACCCCCCGCTTCCGGTCACTTTTTTTTTTTGGGGGGGGGGGTTTTGCTTTTTGAAAAAAACAGGGGGAGATGTTGGGGGGGGTTTGAAAAGGTCCCCCGCATCCCTTTTTTTAACCCTTTTGGTTGGGGGGGAGGAGGGGGGGGGAATTTACCCTTTCCATTAGGAAAAGCACCCCCTGGGGGAAGGGGGTCAATTGGGGGGGGGGGGTCCCAAATAGCCCCTTTCCAAAATTTTTTTCCAGGAACAGGGAAGGGAAAAAATTTGGGGCGGGGTTCCCGTCTCAATATGAGGGTTTTTGGGGAATTGGGGCAGGGGGGGGGCCCCCCCCTTTTTCCATTAAAATTTTTAAAAATTTTTTAAAAATTTAAACCCTTTCCCCCCATTCCCTTTTTTAAATTTCATTTTTTTTTAAAAGGGGTGCCCGCTGGTTTTTTTTTGGGCCCCCCAATTTTTAAAAAGCCCAAAAAAAAAAGAATGGGGTGCCCCCCAAAAAGGACCTACCAAAGGGAAAAAAATCCGAAAAAATTTGATGTTTTTGCAAATTTAAATTTCCCGGGAAAAAGGGGCCCGGGTCGGTTTTTAAAGACCATTTTTTAGTTTGGCCCCAAAGAAAAGGGGACTCCTTTTTTCCGAAAAATCCCCGGAGTGCCCCAAATTATCCCCAAAAAAAAAGGGGGGAAACCGGAAAAAAAATGTATGCAGCTTTGTGGAAAAAGGGTTCGAACGAAAAAAGGGAAATGAATTGGCCCCGAAAAAAAGGGTTTGGGAAAAAAAAGGGGGTAATGGAAAATAAAAGGGACCCCTTTAACCCCCCCTCCTTAAAAATTTTTTCCCCTCCCCTTTTAATTTCCCCGGTTTCCCAGTTTCCCCCCCCCCCAAAAAAACCCCGTTTCCGTTTTTTTCCCTTTCTGCTGAAAGTCTTCCTCTGCTTTTCGGCCCCCCCACTGCCACGGGCTTCTCCCAAACCCTCACCCGGTCCCAAACGGTTAAGCATCCAGAAACCCCTTTTTGGTTCCCCCCCTCAGAACTTTCCCCCCCGGGGGAAGGGGGGAAAAGAAAGCCCCTTTTTTCCCCCCCTCCCCCAAAAATGAGAAAATTTCCCAAACCCCCTTTTAGGGAAGGACAAAAAACCCGGGTGGACCTTTGCATCCATCGAAGGAAAAAAACCCTTTTCCCCTTTAGAGAAAATCCCAGGGGGGAGTTGGGATAGGGTTTTTCAACCCCTTTTCCCCTTTTTTTGAATTAAAACCAGGAACTGGTTGAAACCCGGTGGGGTAGCCCAAAAACCCAATTTTAGCCCAATTTTCCTTTAGGATTAAACCCAAAAAAAACCCTAAAACTTGCCGTTCAAAAGGCTGGGCAAAACGGGGGCCCCGGGGGAAAAAAAAAGTCCCCAAGGGAAGGTTTGGGGTGGGAAAAGGGGGACAAATAGGGACAGAACCAAGGTAAAAAAAATGTTTCCGGAAAAAAAAAAGTGTTTTGGCCCAAAAAAAGGGCCCCCACGGTTTAAAAATTAAGAAAAAACAAATTAAAAAAAAGCCCCCCGTCCTGAACCAAGTCGTTATCTTTTTTTCTTTTGGCCCTATCCAGGAGAAACAAAAAAATTGATTGGGGGAAAGGGATAAAAAAAAAAAAACCCCCAAAATTTTTTTGGGGGGGCAAAACAAAGAAGACTAGGGCTGGGCCAAAAAAACGTCCCGGGGAAAAAGGGGTTAAAATTTTGGGGGGAAAATCCAAAAGGGGGAAAAAAAAAGTCAAATTTTGCCCCGCCAATGGGAAAACCCCCAAACGGGGGGGTTTTTTTGTGGGGAACACTTTAAAAAGGTGTTAAAAAACCTTTGAAGCTAAAAAAGACAAATTTGAAAATTTTTTTTTTTCTGGGGGTTGGGGGGTTTTTTTTGTAGGGCCCGGGAAAAGAAAACCCCCCCGGAAATTTTTTAAATTCCCAAAAGGGAAAGGTTGAATTTTTTTTAGGGCCCCACCCCTTTTTAAAACCCCCCTTTTGTTTTTTGTTTAAAATTTTTTTTTTCGGGGGAAAAAATTTTGGCCCCTAAAAAAAAAACTTTTGAGTAAAAGGAAACGACAGGATCAATTTTTTTTACCGACCGAAATTTTTTTGGGGGATTTCAAGTGCGCAGGGAGGATTTCCCCGGTTTAAAAATTTTTGGAAAGATCCAAAAAAGGGGGAAAATTTTTCTTGGTTTGGCAGGGGAAAGTTTTGGGGATTTGCCCCCAAAAAAAAAATCCCGGAAGGAAACCCCCCCCCAAAACGCGTCCCGGGCCCTTAGGGAAAAAACTCCTTTTGGGGCATTAAAAAAATTTCCAAAAAAAGTTTCCCCAAAACCCATTCTCTGTTTTAAAAAAAAAAAATTGTTACAAATAAAAAAAAAATTTAAAAACAACACCCGACTGTTTAACCTTTTCCCCCCGGACCCCCCAATTTGGGTTTAAAGAAGATTAAAAAATGCTTTTGGGGTTTCCCGGAATTTCCTGATATTTTCCTTTGGGGGGGGTTTTTTGAAAAAACCGTTTTCCCCACCCCGGGTTTTTCTCCCGCCTTTTTTTAAAAATTGAGGAATTAAATTTTAATCCTGAAAAAAAGGAAAAAAGGATGGAAAGACCTTTTAAACTAGAAAAATAAAAAAATCAAAAAACAACAGAATTTTTTAAAATTAGGTGGGAACAAAACAATTTTACCAAAAAATTTATTTAAACAGGTAATTTTAAAGGCTTTTAAAAATTTCCGAAAAATAAAATAGAACAAACCCCAAAAAAAAAAAAAATCTACTTTGGGGCAAAATGGGAAAAAAAAACCCTATACCCAAATGTTAAATTTTTTAGAAAAATTGTAAATTTTGTTTTAAAAGGGAATAAAAATTTTGGGGGTTTTTAAAAAAACTCCTTCAACCTTTTAAACCCGCCGTTTTGAAAGATTTTTTTATTTTAAAAGAAGAAAGGGGGGGAAAGGGGTTTTTTCAAAAGGGGGGGATTGCACCTTGCCCTTTTTTTCAAAAAAGCCCCGGTGGGAGGCCCCTGTTTTTAAAAAACCGCTCAATTTTTAATTGGGAAAAGGCCCCTTAAAGGGGAAAAACCCAAAAACCCCAAAGACTTAAAAAAAGTTTGGGTTGAAAACTTTAAAATCTCAATGTGGTATTAAAATTGAAATTATGGTAAAAAAAATTCCCCTTAACAGGAATTTTTCACCTCCAATATTTAAAATAATTTGGAAAAAATGAATTTAAAAAAAAGTTTAAAATTTGGAAAAAACTTCCTTAAAATTTAAATTTTTGGGGGTTTTTAATAGGGGGGGAAAAAAAAAATTTTATGCTTTAAATTTAAAAAGAAAAAGGAGAATTTTATACTAAAAAAAAGGGAAAATTCCCCCCCGGGACTCAAAAATTTAATTTGTTGAGAGGGGGGTTTTTAAAAAAAAAAAAAACAATTCACAGTTGAGTTCCTTTTGGAAAATTTATATTTGGAAATCGGGAAAAAGGGGTCCCTTTTTTGGGGAAAAAGCCAGAAAGGTTTCAGGTTTTGCCCTCCCCCCGAAAATTTCACCTGGACCAAAAAAGGAGGCCTTTAAAAAAAGGCCTTAGGTTTGGAGAAAAAAATACTTTTTCAGAAGGGAAAAAACCAAAAAGCAAGGGGTGCGGGGAAAAAACCCCAAAAGAAAAAAGAAAGGGGCTAAAAAAATTTTCTAAGGGGAAAAAAAGGGTGGTAAAACTTGGGGGAAAATTTTTAACAAAGCTTTCCCCCAAAAAAATAAAAAAAACAGGGAAAAAGGGGAACCCCCAAATTTTGCCTTTTTTTGGGGTTTGGCCCCGGGGTTTTTTTGGGAAACTTAACAAAGGGGTGAAATTGTGTAAAAAAAAAGTTTGGGGTAAGGGGGGGAGTTGCCTTAGGGGTTCCGAAATGGCAAAAATTTTTAAGAAATGCCATTTTTTTTTTTTTTAAAAAGGGAAAACATTTTGAAAGGGGGCCCCACAAGGGTTTAAAGCTTTAAAAGAGGAAAAAAAAGGGGGAAAAATTCCCGGAATTTTAAAAATTTAAACCCCAATTGGGGAGAAAAATTTGCTGTAGGGGTCCTTTTACCCCGCCCCAAACAAAAAGGGGGGAAAATGGGGGAAAAACCCCTGGACCCCCAAACGGGTTATGGGAAAAAAGTTTTAAAAAAAATTAAAAATTTAAAAATGAAGTGGGAAAACCCCCTGAATTTTTTAATTTTCCTCCCCCTTTGGTCAAACGCCACATTGCTTGGGATCCCCATTGAAAAAGTTTCTTTCCCCCCTGATGCCCTTTTTCATTTGGGTTTTTTGGGGGGCCAAATTTTTGGAATTGGAAAAACCCCAAAATTAAAAAAAAATTTTTTCAAACCCCCCATTTTCCCTCCCACCCTCAGGGGGGGTTAACAAACTAAAGCCTCATTACCCCAAAATTTAAGGTTTAAAGGGTTTTATGACCCGCTGTTCCCGGGGCCCCAAAAAGGGGGACACCCCTTTTTAAAACCATACCCCCTAATTACAAAACCCCAAAAGGGTCCCCCCCCGGCCCTAAAGGGGTTCCTCAAGCCTCCGCCTTAAAGTCTTTGAAAAAACCCGGGCTGAAAAAAAAAAGGGTGGTTTCCCCCCCTGTGGGGGGCCATCCCTCCCCCCCAAAGGGCAAAGCCAAAAAAAACCCCGAGCCCGGTGGGGTGCCCCTTCCCCCGAATTTTAAAAAAGCCAAAAGGGGAAAAAAAATTTTTAAAAAAAAAAGATTCTGTTAAGCAAATGTTTTTTAAAATTAAAATTTAATTTGAAAATAGTAATTTTTAATTTTTGAAAATTTTTATTCAGGAGTTAAATTTTTTTTTTTTGGGGGTTTTTTTTGTTTAAAGTTTAAATTTTTCCAAATTGTAATTAAAAAAAAAATTCCCCCCCAAAATTTTTACAGAAATTTCCAAAATTAAATTAAAAGGTGGGGAAAAAAAAAAAAAAAAAGGAAAAAAAATTTTAAGGAAAAAAAAAGGGGGCCACAAAAAAAAGGACGTTTAAACCCCCCCTGAGGGAAGACGGGGGGGGCCAAAAAAGAAAGCCCCCCCCGGGCAAAAAAAGCCCCGGGGCCTTTGGGCTTTTTGTCCCAATAAATTTACTGGGGGGTGGGAAAAAGGAAGTGAACCCTTTTGGGGAACCTGGATCCTAAGGGGTCCCACCTTACCCACGTTTTTTTTCTCTTTGAAATTGCAAAAGAAGGGGCCCCCAAAAAAAACCCCTAGGCGGCCCGAAGGGAAATTTTTTGTGGGGCGGTCTTTTGGGGGTAAAATTGCTTTAAAAAAAAAACCCGTAAAAAAAAGGTTAAAACTTTTTTAAAACTTTTGAGTTGGCTTTTCCCTTTTTTGGGGGGGGGGGCCCCGCAGAAATTTTTGGGGGCCCGGGGGGGGTTTCCCCGGCTTTTTTGGGGCTTTGGGAAAAACCCGGGTCCCAAAAAAAGGGGGCGCCTGGGCAAACGTGCAAAAATTTTTGGGGGGAGGGAAAAAAAAAACCCCCGAGGGGAGGGAAAGGGAAATTTTTTTTAAAAGGGGAAAAGGGGTCCCCCGAAAACCCAAAAAAAATTTGGCTTAAAAAAAAAAAAGGGTTCCCATGGGGGGAAAAAATTTTGGGTGCGAAAAAAATCCTTTGGGTTAAAGCCTCAAATTTGGGTTTCCCCCAAAATAAAACAATTTGGGGGGGCCCCCCCAATTTTTGGATTTTTTAAAAAGCCAAAACCTCCCCCGGTTGGGCGGGAAGGCCCCCCCTTTAAAACCGCTTTCTCCTCCATTAGGGCGGGCTATTGGGGCCCCTTTTAAAAAAATTAAGAAGGGAAAAGGGGGGCAAGATAAATTTTAAAATAACAAAATGAAGGGAAAATTTGGTAAAAAAAATTTTAAAATTGGAAGCCCCCCGGGTTTTTGGGGGGGGCCGTACCTTTTTTGTTGTTTTCCCTCCTCCATTTTTAGAAAAAAAAAAAACCCCCGAAATTAGACCCCAAAGACCCAAAGAGTGGCCCCAAATTTTTGGTTGCAGTAAATTTCTTTTTGAAAAGGAGGATTTGGGGAAATTTAACTTTTAAATCTCCTGGAAAATGAAAGGGGGTTTCAAAACTTTAAAAAAAACGAAAGTTTTTGGGCCCCAAAAAAGGGGCTCCCTGGTTTAGGAAAGGTGGGACTTTTTCTTCGGGGGAAGGGGAAAAAAGCCTTTTGCGGGTTTTAGTTTCACCCCGTTTACTTTGTTTAAAAAGAAAAATCCCATAAATACCTTGCCCCCGTAAAAAAAAAACCAAATTTTTTAAGGAACAAATCAGAAAAAGCTGCCTATCAAAATTAAAACCAAAAAGAATCTGGTTCCTTTTTTAGAAAGAAACAGGGACAAGGGGTAAAAACAAAGGGGGGGGGGAAGTTTGGAAAAAAGTTGGGGTTAGCCAATTTGACAAGAAAGTTTGGTTGTAAACTTTTGTAAAAGGTGGTTAAAAAAAAATATGGTTGGTATTTTGGGAAAAAAAGTTCCGATTGTTTTCCTTTTTTTTTCCGTTCCTGTGTTGTGGCCCGCCTTGCTCCCCTTTTTCCCCCCCACAACGTGGCCCCGGTAACCCCGGAATTAGACCCCGAGGGAAGGGGGTAGGCGGTTTTTTGGAAATTTAGAAAGTAAAACCCCCAAACCCCCCGGAGGAAGAACACAGATTGGAAAATTTTAAATTTTTCCCCCCTTTCCCGAACAAAGGGGGGATTTTCCCCCCCGGTTTAAAAACAGGCCTGGGGACCCCTGGGGGGGGCTCCCGCTCGTCGTTTGGAAAGGCGGGCCCCCCTTGTTTTCCCAAAAGGGGGCAGGGCGTGGCGCGACCCAGCCCCCCCCCCAGGTTTTCCAAAAACTTTGGGCAGAAAAGGGGGAAATTTTTCAAAAATTTTTGGGGGGGCGCCGGGGTTACCCCCTGGGGGGGAACAAAGGGTGGGGGGCCCCCGGGGGGGCCGGGGAAACTGTCACCCCCGGGGCCCCGGGATCCCGGGGAAGGACAAAAAGAGGAGGCCGGACTGGTAGGGCCCCCGGTTTAGGAATGAGGGATTTGGGAGAGAGGGGGGGGGCCCCCCCAATATTTTACCCTTTAGGTAAAGGTTTTATCCCAAAGGGGGGGGCCGGGCAAAATAAAACAAAAAAAAATTTAAAAGAAAAAGGGCCTCCCGGGGGAAAGGGTTTTTTGGGGTGCGGAGGTTTTTTAGGTAGAGGCCCCTGGGGTTTTTAAAGGAAAGGGTTGGCTGCTTGGGCGCAAGGGAAGGGAAAAATTGGGGGTAGCCAGACAAATATAGTCCCGGGGGGGTTTTTGGGGGGAAAATTTTTGGAAAAACCCCCCTTTTGGGGAAGGAGGGGGCCAAATTGGGAAAGGGGGCCCCGGTAGGCCCCCCAAAAGGGGGGTGGCCTTTCAAACTTTAAAAAAAGGGGGCAGGAGGATTTGGGGGGCTTTGGGGGAAAAAAACCGGGGAAGGGGGGGTTGAATTGGCCAGAAAAAGGGGAAGGGAAATTTGGGGGGGAGGATAAGGAACAAAAAGACCCCCCCGGGAAACCCCCCTTTTTTCAAAAGGGAAGGGGGAATTTCCCCCCACGCTCCCCCATTACCCTGCCCGGTAACCCCTGGGGAAGGGGGGGTCAGGGTAGGGGGGGGGCCCCCATGAACCCTCTACCCGTTTTTACGGACGGGAAAGGGGGAAAAATCCAGGGATTGGGGATCCCCTCCCTCCCTCAATGTCCTTTTCTCCTGAAGGGATCAGGGGGAAACAACAATCCCTTTTTCATTGAGGAAAAAAATTTTTTTTTTATAAAAAAATCCTTTTCCCCCATTTAAAATTTCCCTCGAAAACCCTTTTTAAAAAATTTGGGAGTAAAGTTTTTTTTAACATTTGTTGGTTGAGTTTTTTTTAAAAAAACAGAATTTTTTTAAGCCGGAAAAAAAAAGTAAAAGTCTTAAAAAATTTCCCCGGGGTAAGAAACCCAAACCTTCCTATCCCCTTAAAAAATTTAAAACATTTAACAAACCCAAGGCCCGCCGGGTAAAAATCCAAAAGAGGAATTTTGGGAATTGAAACGGCTGGCCCGGGGAGAAAGTCCTGGTGGTTTCCCCCAAAAAAAACAAAAAAAGGAAAAAAACCCCAAAAAATTTAAGATAAATTTTTCAAAAATAAAAACAAGCGGTGAAAGAAAAGGGAAAAACGAAAAAAAGGGGTTAAGGGAAAAAAAACAAGAAAAATAAAAAACAGTTAAAGGGGGTTAGTACATTTTTACCCTTTCCAAAAATGAAACTTTGGTTTTTAGAATTTTTAAAAAAACCCCCCCCGTTTCAGGAAAAAGCCAAAAACCCCCCCGTTTTGCCCCCCCAAAAACTTTCCAACCCTAGGTTTTATAGGTTCGAAGAAAAACCCCAAGGAAACCCAATTTCCCCCCCCCCGCAAGTTCCCCCCCTTTCCCCAGGGGAAAAAAATTAAATTTAACTAACCCCCCCAAACAAAAGCAACCCCCAAATTTTTAGGGAAAAATGGGTGGCCCTTATTGACCCGAGGGAAAAAAAAAATTTTTGGGAAAAAAGTCCCATGGGAGGGGTTGTTGGGGGGGGGGCAATCCCATTACAGCTAAGGTTTGGGTTAAAAAAAGTTTTAAAATTTAAGGACCCCGGGGGAAACCAAAACAAGTAAACGGTCCCCCAATTTTTTTGGAGTTTTAAAAAACTATTTTAAAATTTTTTAAAATTCTACCATGACCTTAAAAAGGGTCGGGAACAGGGAAAAGGATTCCCCGGGGGAAAAAAGAAAAATGGCCGGGAGGGCCAAAAAGGGAAAGGGGGGAATAATTGAGTTCAGAAAAGGAAAGGAAATTAAAATTTCCCAAGAAAACAAAAACCCCCCTTTGAGACCCGAAAAAAAGGAAAGATGGTTTTGGTTAAGAAAAATTTTCAAATTTAAAACATGTAGCCCTAACCAATCTGTTAAAAACAAGATAAAACGGCCGTTTTTAAAAACTAGAAAAAATAAAGGGGGGAAAGGAAAATTTTAAAAAATTTAAAAACCCCCAAAAATTTTCAGGGGGAAAAGGAAAAAAAAAAAAGAGTTGGGCTGTCCAAAGAAATTTCCAGGCTTAAAGGAAATCTGATGGGGGGAAAAAAAAGGGGGAAAACAAAATTTTTCAAGCCCCAAACCCTGGGGAAAAAAAAGGGGGGGGGAAATTTTTTTATTTGGAAAAGGGATTTTAAAAAAAAAACTGTTAAATATCTTGGGGGTAAGAAAAAAAAAAAACAGGGTAAATTTAAAAAAAAATTTTGGGGGGGGGGGGGTTGAAAACTAAATTTTTGGGGGCATTTTTAAAGGAAAAGGAAAGAGCCCGGTAAATTTTTAAAGGGGCCCCCGATAAAGTTAATTTTAGGATACAGGGGCAAAACCCAAAAAAATAAAAAACAAAATCCCCGGATTTTTTAATTAAAAAATTTTAAGTTTAACAAGGGAAAAATTTTGGAAATAAAAAAAAAAAAGGAAAATTTCATTTAAAAAACTTTGAATTTAAAACCTGAAAAATTTTTTTTTGGAAATTTTTTTTTGTCCTGGGAGGAAAACCCGGTAAAAAGGGGGGGATGGCTAAACATAAAAGAATGGGAAGGTTACCTTTTTCAAAAAGGAAAATTTTTTTTAGAATTTAATAAGTAAATCCGGAAAACCCCCCCCCCATTAAAACGCTTAGGGCCCAAAAGGGGAAAAAAAGGGGCTGTCTGATATTAAAAAGAAGGTTTCCGGGGAAAAATTTTTAAAAAAACCCAAATTTTTCGAAAAAACGGGGGAAATTTTTTAGTTAAAACTAAAGGTTAAAAAAAGGGCTCACAAAAAGAGTGAAATTTAACCCTCTGGATAAACTGTTTGGGTTTACGTTTTGGGAAAAGGGCTTTTGGAGTCCCCAAAAAAAACCGGGAAAAGGGTTTGGGGGGTACCTTTGAAAAAAAAAACCTTTGGGCCTTACCCCGGGTTTTACAAAGGGGCCCCAAATTTTTGGAAAGAAGGGAATTTTTAGTCTTTAATTAAAATGGGTTAAAATTTTTGGGGAGAGTACTTTAAAGGAAAAAAAAAAAAGGGGAAAAAAAGTTTTTAAAAATTTTTAAAAAAAGGGATTAAAAGGGTCCCCGGGAAAAAAAAAATTTGGGAGAAAAAAATTTTTAAGGGCAGGGAAAAGAAGGCTGTAAAAAAACCAAAAAAAAGGCCAGAACAAAAAAACAAAGAGAAAAAGAAAAAGGCCATTTGAAAAAGGATGAACAATAAAAGGGTTTTTTTTTCTTTAGAAAAAAGGTAATCGACCCCCAAATTTTCAATTAAAAGGGAAAAAAAAATTAAATTTAAAGATAAGTGCTTAAAAAAAGGGGCCAATTTAAAGAAAATTTGCTTATTTTTAATTGAAGAGGGGGGGGCCCAAGGGGTTTTAAATTAAAAAAATGGGGGAACCGGAAGTTTTTAAAACATTCCCGGGGCCTTGGGTCACAAAATTTCCTAGGGTTTAATTTTAAATTAGAATAAAGCACCCACAGGGAGAATCAAGGGACACCCCCGACCCAAAAAAAATTTTTTTAAACCCAAAATTTGGTTTTAAACTAATATTAAAATAGGTTCTTTCCAGCAAAAATTTAAAAAGCCTAAAAAATTTTTAACCCCCCAAACAGGGGGTCTTTTTTAGAAATAAACCCTTAAATGAATTTCCAAAAAAAGTGAAAAGATTTTGGGAAATTCCTTTTCCCCTTGAAAAAAAAACGGGTTCTCCAGGATTTGGGGAAAGGTTTTGGGTTCTTGGAAAAAAAAAAAGGAGAATTAAAGGGAAGAAAAAAAAATTCCCCCGGGAGCCAATTTTTTAATTTTGTTTTAAAGGGGTCTTTTAAAAAAAAAAAAAAATTTAAAAATTGGATACCTTTTAAGCATCCTTTTTAAAAATTTTTAAGGGTTTCCCTTTAAAAAAGAAACTGACAAAAGGAAAAAAAATTTGTGTTAGGGGCCAACCCCCCCAAAAAAGACCAAAAAAGGCCCCCAAAAGGGAAAATTTAAAAAAAAGGGAAACCTTACTATAGGGACAAAAAAAAGACTGAAAAGGGGAATAAAAATTTAAAAATAACCCCTGTGAAAAAGGGAAAAAACCCCCTTTTGAAGAAAGAATGGGACAATGAAAAAATTAAAAAGAACGGGAATTTAAAAAAAAACCAGGTGGAAAAATTTTTTTTCAAGTTTAGCCAAAAAAATTTTAGATACATTTAAAATTTTTTAAAAATTTTTTAATTTTTTTTAGGAAAAAATTTTGTAGTTTTATTTGGAATTTTAAAAAATGTTAAATTTCAAAAAAAAAAAAATTAAAAACCCCTTTAAGAATTCCCAAAAAAAATTAGGTGGAAAAAAAAAAAAGCCCTTTTAAAGGGGGGAAAAATTTTTTAGATTTTTAAAAGAAATTTAAACACCAAAGAGAAAAACCCCGGGGGGGGGCTAAACTGGAAAATTTTTCCCGGTTTTTTTTTTAAAATAATGTAGGGGATCCATTTCACTTAAGGGGAAACTATGAAAAAAACCCAAATAAAAAGAAGACCCACCCTGGACCCCAATTTCTGGTTTTAAGTAAATAAACTTAAAAAAGAAAAAAACTAGCCCAAAAAATTTTTTAAATGACCCTGTTTGGAATCGAAAAGCCCGTTGTTGGGGGGGAAAAAAATATGTTTTCTTAGGGACCCCCTTTTAAAAAGGAAAATAGGGAAAAAAAAAATGTAAAAAATTAAGACAATGGGAAAACCCCAAAAATAAGAAAAAGGGGTTTTAAAACCCCCATTTAAAACCCCCCTTTTCCCCGGGAGGTATAATAAACCTAAAAACATAATAAAATTTGGGAACCCTTTCCCGGGGGGCAGGCCATGGGGCCCAAGAAAGGGTGGAAAATTTGTTAAGGGGCCGTGAAAAAAAGTGGAAAAAACCCCCGAAAATTGGGGTTTAAGGGATTTATCCCCAAAACCCCAGTTTTTGAAAATCTTTAAAAAAAAAAAAAGGATGAAAAGAAAGAAAAAAAGGGTGGAAAATTCCCTTAAAAGGGGCAACCCCCCCTAAAGGGAAAACCCCAGAAAAGAACCCCCCCCCTTTGGTGAAAAATTTTTTAAAAATTATCCCCCTTTGAATTTTAAAAAGAAAAAAGGGTTTTAAAAAAAATGTCCCCCAATTTGAACAAAATTTTTTAAAATTTATATTTTTTAAGAAAGTAATGAAGTTTTTTAAAATAAAATGAGGAAAAAAAGATAGTTTTAAAAGTTTTTATTTTTAAAAAGTTTTTCAATCCTAAATAAGTTAAAAAAAATCCCCCCGGCCCCTTTTCAGAAATTTCCCCAAAATTTTTTAAAAATGGGGAAAAAAGGAAAAAAAGGGCTTATTCAAAAAAGGGGCTTTTAAAAAAAATTTAAAATAAGGGCAAAGGGGGGAGGTAAAAGAAGGGTGGCCATGAAGAGGACAAAAAATCAAGATCGGGGGGTAGTTTGCCCGCAATGCTTCCCTAGGAATGGGGAAAATGAAGAATTTTCCCTTTATGTGAAGAAGCCAATATTGGGGTCCCCAAAAAAAATTAATTTACCTGTTTTTCTTTCCCAAAAAACTTCCAAAAGAAAAAAAATTTTACAAAAAAACCCCAATAAGGGTTATTTGGGAATGTCCGAAAAGCTGGGTTTTGTTTTAAAAAAAAATAAAAGAATTAAAAAAAAAAAAATTAAAATTTAAAAAAGGGAAAAAATGAAAAAAACCGGGGGAAAAAACATAAGAAATTTTGAAAATAGAAAAAAATAAATGTAACAATTTTGGGGGAAAAAATGTGATATTTGGCCCCGGGGGGAATTTGTTTAAATTAAAATTTTTGGGAAAATTTAGCAAAAAAAAATCCGGAAAAGGGGCAAAAACTGGGGGGTGGCAAAAAGTCGGGGGTGTTTAAAGGCAAAAAATCCAAAACCCCGTGGGGCACCCCGAAACAATTTTTTTTTTAAAACAGGGACAGGGGATAAAGCCCAAAAATTGGAATAAAAAAGAAAAAAGTATTCCCCAAAAAACCCTTTTTGAGGTGGGGAAAAAAAGGGAAAAAATTTTCCAAAATGAAAGGTTTCCCTTTGGGGGGGGCCCCCCGAAAAAAAGAATTTGGGGGGCCCCCAGAATTTTTTTGGGGGAAAAACCCCCCCCCCCTGCCTTTTCCCCCTTTCCCCGGGGATTTTGGCGGAGCGCACTTTTAGCCCCCCTTTTTTTTTTTACCCAAAAAGGGATTTTGGGCCCTTTAATTAAATTGGGGTTTTGGGGGAATGAAACCCCGAAAGAAAAAAATAAGGAAAATTTGGCCCGAAGAAAAAAAAAAACCCCGGGCCAGCCCGGGCCCGGGCCCGGGGGGGACCTTTTTTTTTAAATGAAACCCCCCCGGGAGGAAAATGTGAAAAAAAAACGCCCGCACTTGCCCAATTTAAAAACCTGTGTTACCTTTTGGCTTCGAGGGGCCTTTTTGGGAATGAAGGGGAGGGGGTTTTTCTCAAAAAGCGCCGGAAAAGGGTTGAGTGAAATTTCAAAAAAAAAAAAGAATAGGGAAAAAACTTTTTTAAAGTGGCTCCTTGGCTGATGGGGGGAGGGGGTTTTTTTTTAAAAAAAGGGGTAAGAAAACAACCCCTTTTTGGTTTGTTTTTTGGAAGTTTTTTTTAAACCCCCCTTTTTCCTGGTAACGAGAAAACCACGAAATGGTTGTCCCCCTAAAAGAAAAAAAAGCCCAAAATTTTTTTAAAAGGTCGTGAAAAAGAAAATGTAGAACAAAATTTCCCAAACTTTAGGAAAAAAACTAAGTTGAAAAAGAAGTCGGTGGCAAAGGCCCCAAAAATGAGGGGGAAGAGAAAGAAAAAAAGAATTTTTTTAACCATTTTGGTGGGATAAGGGGAAAAAAATTTTTTTTTGTATTTAAAAAAAAACCACCGTTCTTTTGGTATCCAGTTTGAGGGGGGTACCCGTTCCGTTTGGGCGGGCCCCCCACGTTCCCCCTTTTTTGGGGGGGCCCCCACCCCAAATTTTAAACCTTGAAAAAGACCCCGGGGGGGGAGGAGAGGGATCCGTGAAGTTTAAAAAGAATAAAAATATTTTAAAAAACCCCTAAAAATTGGAAAAAACCGTTTTGGAACGTTTTAATATTAAATTAAAAATTTTACTTGTGGGTCATGGGGGTTTCAGAGAGCCCTTTTTTAGGGGGAAAAATAAACCCGTGTTTAAAAGGGCATCCCCCTTTTTTTCCACAGACATCTTGGGGGCCCCCCGACCCCTCCCGGCGACCAAAAAGGCTTTTAAAAAAAAAAGACTTTTGGAAATTTCCCCCTTTTTGGGGGTCGGCCCGGGTTGCCCCCCGAAAAGGGTCCGAAAAAAGGTCAATCCCCACCCACCAAAAGTTCCCCGGAAAGGAGACCTTGGGCAAGGAAAAAAGGGAGGGGAAATTTTTAAGAAGAAAAGCGGGGTGGGAGGCAAGTGAGTGGATGTGTGAGTGAGACGGGGGCCGGCAGCTCGGACCCCCGAAGTGAGAGTGGACCCTTTAGTACCGCGTTTCCGGACTCCGCGAGGGGGTCCGGCCGGGAACAAGGGGAAGTGAAAGAGGGCCTAATAAGGCTCAAAAGAACGAAAGAGGCGCCTCCGGGGATAGAAGGGTCCCCCTCCGATGCGTGCGGAGGTTTCCTTAGTGTATGAGTGGCACGCATAGGGGTAGGTCCCCTATTCAAAGGACTAAGCGGTCTAGGCTGCTCTGGGCGCGTAGAGGGCCTAGGGAAGTGAGAGTCACGCGCAGACAACCTGAGTAGCTCCGGGGTGGTGTGTGGGAGTGCCTAGGTTAGGTGTGAATGAACACACCCCCCTCGCTTGGGTACCCGAGAGGACCGGACCCAGGAATTGGAATTGGGGGTCCCCAGGCCCTACCGGCACCAAGTGGTCAGTGAAAGACCTTCACTTCCCAAGGTCTGTGACACAGGACGTGCTGATGAGGCCATAGCTGTCGCGGCTCAGTCTCGGCTCAGGGAGTTCCTGGGAAGGGGGGTGGTCGAACTTGCTGCCAGAAGAGCACAGGGGCAAGTAGTTAGTCTGCGCAGGCAGGGGCGAGGCAGCTAAGGTAACACACACAGCATCCCCTTGCCGAAGCCATCCTTGGTGGGTGGGGTGGCTAGGAGGCAAGGGGGGAATCTTCCACCACTTGCTCACATTCAGCCCTCGCACAGAAGCTATCCTCACTGGGGAAGGGGGATAGTCAGGGAGTGGAGGGGCAGGGGGCTCCGGAGTGAGCCCTGCTGACCAAAGTTTTGTGGACGGCACGGAGACAGGGACAGGGGAAGATCCCAGGGAGTCTGGTGCTAGGGTCCCCTCCACGTCGACTCAATAGTGCTCATAGTCTCTACTGACAGGGGAGTCAGGGAGGCGAGGCGGGAGGGGAACAGAGATCGGATTTTGACCGATTGAGGATAAAGAGAGAATTTTAATTTTCATAATAATTTAGAAGTCCATTTGCCCGTCATTAAATTTCCATTCGAGTAGGGGCACGTTTATAAAGTAAGTAAGGGACAGTTATAAGTTTTTTTTTAAAACTTGTGTGCCTGTCAGTAGTGTTTTGTTCAGGTAGAGGCACCGTCAATTTTTAAATTTAAAGCCAGAGAAAAGAAGAGTAATGGGACAGTGCCTAAATAAGAGAGCAAGTCCCAAGGAGAATGAAGAAACTACCAGAACCATTCCCCTGATAGCCCATTAGAACAAATATTAGATCACTGGGACACACAAGAGGCCACCAAGGGCCTAGACCGGATTAAAATGATCCATTATTGTATGGAAGTTTGGCCCAAATTAGAAATGCAGGGACAGTGGCCGTGGTATGGCACGAAAGATCCCTGGATGTGTTCCCAATTATACCAACATCTAAAAACCAAAAGAGGTACAAGCCCAGAAGAAATAATGTATGCAGCTTTGTGGCAAAAAGGTAAAACAGAAGCAGAAATAGTGAAGGTATGTAAGTTGAAAGAACAGAAACAGGAGTTAAGGGAAATAAAAAGCAAGAAAAAGAGACTAATGGAACCAGTAGTAAATGGGACCCCTTGGAGTACCTACCCCCTCCTCCCATATACCCAATAGTGCCCCAAGCTCCCTTTGCAATTCCCAGACTATCCCAGCCTCTATACCACCCTCACTTAACCCACCTGTTTCCAGTTTGAACCCTTTCTGCCTGAACCCGTCTTCCTCTGCATTTTCAGCCCCTCCCACTGCCACTGAATCTTCTCCCTCAATCCCATCACCGGTTCCTTATAATCTGACAGTTACAGTTCCTTTACCTCCAGAAACCCCTATAGTGAACCAAATCTCCTCTCCCTCACCTGCAACTGTTCCCTTACCTCCGCATGACTGGGAATCAAGAATGCCCAAAATTAATCCTAACCCTCCCCTTAACAATGAGCAACTTCCCCTAACCCCTACTTCTAGTCAAGGACAAAATCCTGGAGATGGACCTTATTGTCATACACGATCGAAGACAACCAAACTCTTCCCCTTGAGAGAAGTCCCTATGGGAGGAGTAGTTGGAGGAGTAGGGTTTGTCAATGCCCCATTGACAGCTTCAGAAGTTAGAGGATTCAAGAAAGAGCTAGGAAACCTGGTTGAAGACCCGGTGGGAATAGCCAATCAAGTAGACCAATTTCTAGGTCCCAATATTTACACTTGGAGTGAGTTAAACTCTATTTTAAATATCTTATTTAACCCTGAAGAGCTAGCCATGATCCGTGTCACAGGAATGAGAATCTGGGAACGAGGAAAACAGGATTGGGCCCCGGGGAGAAGACAAGCTCCCACAAGTGGATCCAGGATGGGATCCAAACAGGGAAGAGGGAAGACAGAATATGAGAGATTACAGAACCCTAATGGTAAAAGGAATTAAAGAATCTGTTCCCCGAAGTAACAACACCAAGCTAGCCTTTGATGAGACCCAAGAAAAAGATGAGACCCCAGCCACCTGGTTAAATAGGTTAAGAAGAAATTTTCAATTATACTCAAACATAGATCCCGACAGTCCTGAAGGCCAAGTGCTGTTAAAGTACAATTTGTTACTAAGTCCTGGCCTGATATCAGGAAGAAGCTAGAAAAATTAGATGATTGGCAAGAGAAAGGTATCAATGAACTATTAAAGGAAGCCCTAAAAGTTTACTTAAGGAGAGAAGAAGAAAGAACAAAAACAAAAGCAAGACTCATGGTAGCTGTGGCCAAAGAAACTGTCCAGGCAAGTAAGGATCAGTCAAGTGAAGGGGGGCAAAAGTCCAAACAGGAGGAAAACACAAAGAAATCCATTATGCCCCAAAGACCAACTCGGGAAACACCCAAAAGAGCGGGAGGTGTTACTATTGTGGACAGACAGGGCACTTTAAAAGAGACTGTAATAAACTATCCTTGGATGAAGCAATAGCAAAAGAACAGGATACTTTAGAAAAGATCTTGAGAGGGGGGGATAGTGATGACTAGGGGTGTCGGGGGCTGTATGTATTAGGGGACCCGATGAAACACCGAGAAGAGCCCCTGGTAAATTTTGAAGTAGGTCCCAAGAGTGAAGAGATTGAATTTTTAGTAGATACAGGAGCAGACCGTTCAAGTATAAACAAGCTCCCAACTGGTATGTTTTTAAGTAATAAAGTTTGTGAAGTATTAGGAGCAGAGGGAAAACCCTTTATGGCACCAGTAATAAAAAACGTTGAAGTAAAAGGAAATTCTCGACAGTGTTATACAGACTTTGTATATTTACCAGACCTAGAAACTAATTTATTAGGAAGAGATTTACAAGTGCAGCTAGGAGTAGGAATAATCCCAGTGAATGGAAAAATGGTAGTCCAGATGATGAAGCTAACCATAAAAGATATGGGAGAGATTAACTCTGAAGTTTGGGCAGAAGAAGGAAAGTTTGGGTATTTAGACATTCCCCCAATAAAGATCAAAATCCAGGAAGGAACACCCCCCATTAAAATCAGACAGTACCCCGTGTCCATAGAAGGGAAAAAAGGATTGGCTCCTGTCATAGATAACTTATTAACAGAAGGTATCCTAGAACCATGTATGTCCCCCTATAACACTCCAATTCTGGCTGTTAAAAAGGCAGAGGGGAAATATCGATTAGTTCAAGACCTAAGAGAAATAAATAAAAGGACAATCACCAGACACCCAGTAGTGCCAAATCCTTATACCCTCCTGAGCCAGGTACCCAACGGACATGCTTGGTTCACAGTTATAGATTTAAAGGATGCCTTTTGGGCATGTCCCTAGCAGAAGAGTGCCGTGACTAGTTTGCCTTTGAGTGGGAGTATCCTGATAGAAATAGAAAACAACAACTAAGATGGTCCCGCTTACCCCAGGGTTTTACAGAGTCCCGAACCTTTTTGGACAAGCATTAGAGGAATTATTAAGTCAATTTAATCCTGAAAATGAGGTTAAAATTTTACGGTATGTAGATGATCTCTTAATATCTGGAGAAGATCAAGAAAAAGTGAGGCAAACCAGTATACAACTATTGAATTTTCTGGGAACCAAGGGATTAAGAGTGTCCCGGAACAAATTACAATTTGTGGAGCCCAAAGTAATTTATTTAGGACAGGTAATAGAGCAAGGCTGTAAAAAATTAAGCCCAGAAAGAATATCAGGTATCCTAGCCATACAAGCACCAAAAACAAAGAGAGACATAAGAAAACTCTTAGGTCTCTTCGGATATTGCAAACTATGGATAGAACAATATACCCAGAGTGTTAAATTTCTTTATGAAAAATTAGTTAATTCTGAACCCATAAAGTGGACAATTGAAGATGAAGAGCGATTGAATCATCTAAAAGATAAGCTCGCTTCAGCACCAGTTTTAAGCCTGCCAGATTTAAAGAAAGAGTTTGACTTATTTGTCAACTCCGAAGAGGGGACGGCATATGGGGTTTAACTCAAGAGTGGGGGGGATATCGCAAGCCCATAGCCTATTTATCAAAACTATTAGACCCAGTAGCTCGTGGATGGCCTACCTGCTTACAATCCATAGCTGCAGCTGCAATTTTAATTGAAGAAGCTCAAAAGCTAACCTTACAGGGTAGAATCAAGGTCCACACACCACACGACTTAAAAACAGTCTTGAGTCAGAAGGCTCAACAATGGCTGACAGATGCTAGGATATTAAAATATGAAGTCATTCTAATGGATACCAGCAATTTAGAACTAATGACCTCCAAGAGCTTGAACCCAGCGCAATTTTTATCAGGGGAGCCTCCATATGAGTTAGAACATAACTGCTTGGAATTAGTGAATTTCCAAACAAAAGTGAGGGAAGATTTGGAAGATATACCTCTACCCTATGGAAAAATATTATTTACTGGTGGTTCCTCCAGAGTAGTGGAAGGAAAACGACATTCTGGGTATGCAGTAGTCATGCAAACAGAAAAAGGAGAATTAGAGGTACTAGAAAAAGGGAAATTACCCCCAGCTGGTCAGCTCAAAGTTGTGAAGTTCATGCTCTAAAGAGAGGTCTGGACTTGTTAGAAAAAGAAAAAGGAACAATTTACACAGATTCGAGATATGCCTTTGGAATAGTTCATACCTTTGGTAAAATCTGGGAAGAGCGAGGCTACCTAAATTCAAAAGGAAAGAACCTAGCACATGAAGGACTAATAAAATCAGTGTTAGAATCCCTAACCAAACCCACAGAAATTGCAGTGGTCCACATAAAAGGACATCAAAAAGGAGACACTTTAGAAAACAGAGGAAACCAATTAGCTGATCAGGTAGCAAAAGAAGTAGCTGTAAATCCAGAAGGACCAGTAAAAATCCTAAAACTAGACAAGGCAATGACTGAAAAAGAAGAGAAAAGGGAACCAATATTTAGTAAGAAAGAATGGGAAGCAATAAAGAAACTGGAATTATCTCAAGGAGAACAAGGGGAATGGTTAACATCAGATGGGCGAAAATTTTTGAACAAAGCTTTAGCCCGAAAAATGTTAAATGAGATACATGGACTAACTCATTGGGGAACCCAAGGGATGTGTGACCATTTCTTGAGGGAAAATTTGTGCCTCGGAGTTTATGATTTGGCAAGAGCTATAACAAAGGGGTGTATAATATGTCAAAAAGTAAACCAAAAAGTAATGAGGAAAACTGAACCTGGGGGAAGAGAGTTGGCCTTAAGACCATTCCAGAGTGTGCAAATAGATTTCACAGAAATGCCCCCTATACAAGGGTATAAACATTTATTAGTAATAGTTGACCACCTGACACATTGGGTAGAAGCATTTCCCACAAAGAGAGAAACAGCAGAGGAAGTTGCCCGAGTAATACTGGAAAATATTATCCCCAGATATGGTTTAGTTAACACTATTGACTCAGATAGGGGATCCCATTTCACTTCCCAAGCCCTACAAGCTATTGTAAAAGCCCTAGGAATAAAATGGAGACTACACACCCCATGGCACCCCCAGAGTTCGGGTCGAGTAGAATGTATGAATAAAACATTAAAAAATGTGTTAACGAAACTGAAGACTGAGACCCAAATGAATTGGTTAAAGTGTTTACCTCTCGCCCTCTTGAGAATCAGAACCAAGCCACGATCTGACCTTGGGGCATCCCCATATGAAATGATGTTTGGGCTTCCCTTCCTGATGACCCCTTATAGCACTGGAGACTATATAGAGGGAGAAGAAATGACTAGAAAATACTTAGAGACAATTGGAAAGACCCTAAGTAAATTAAGAAAAAGAGGGTATCTCCCTCAAACCTCCCCATTTGACACCAATACCCACCAAATCAGTCCTGGAGATTGGGTACTAATCAAATCCTGGAAAGACACTCCATTAACCCCAAAATTTGAAGGTCCCTTCCAGGTTCTGCTAGTGACCCATGCTGCTATCCGGACCCAAGAAAAAGGGTGGACTCACGTCTCCCGTGTGAAGGGACCAGTACCGCCTCCCCCTAACTGTGGACAAAACCCAGAAAGATCCCCACGAGTTTCTCCAAGTGGATTGCCATCCAAGATCCTGCCAGCCTTAAAGTAACTCTTAAGAAACAACCAAAGAAGGACTGAAAAGAAATAGAAAAAGGGTGGACTCACATCTCCTGTGAGAAGGGACCAGTACCACCTCCCCCTAACTGTGGACAAAGACCAGAAAAGACCCACCCCGAGTCTCTGAAAGTGAATTGCCATCCAAGATCCTGCCAGCCTTAAAGTAATTCTTAAAACAGCCAAAGACAGACTGAAGAAGAAATAGATAAAAACTACAGAGTTCTGTTAAGCAAAATTGTTGTTAAAGTATACATATATATTTGTTAAGATATTGTAATTGTTAATGTTTTAGTATAAATTGATATTCTAATGTAGATTGTTAATATTTTGATATGTTCTAATGTAGATTGTTAATATTTTGATATAAATTGTTAAAATTTTCAATCCAAATAGAATAAGTTAAATAAAAAATCCCCCATCGACTTCCCTCACAGAACATTTCCCAAAGGCAGTTAAATTAAAAGGTGGGAAAAAAGGAAAAAAAGGACCTTATTAACGGAAAAAAAGAGGATCTTCTTACCAGGAAAAAGAGGACGTTCTCACACCTCCAAACCTAAGAGGCAAGACCGGGTGAGGCTAAAGAGAAGGGTGAGCCATGAAGCCCCCTAGGACAAAACTAGCTCATACCGGACTCTTAGGTGGACTAATGTTAGTCCAGTCAATAAGCTTGGCACTAGGAGGGAGTGGAGAAACATGCATGAAGTGCTACTACCCTCTTTATGATGAAGAAGACCTAGGATCACTAATGAGGGTCCACACAAACATTAACCCCACCTGTTTTGATCATACACAATTAGAAACTTGCCAAGAAGAAGGAAAAACATATTGGCTCACAAAAAATACTGCCTCACATAGGCAGCGCCTGATTGGTGAATGTCCTGTAAGGGAAGCCTGGTTCTGTTTTGAACAAGAAGGAATGAATGACATAATAAAAGAAAAACAATTAACAGTAAAAAAGGAAAACCTAGATAAAACACTGGGTAAAAATCTATTCATAGACTTAATTGAGAAAATTAGTAAAGAACTAAATGTAACCAATTGTTGGGTGTGTGGAAGTACCCAAATGTCAGATATTTGGCCCTGGGAAGGAATTAGTTTAACACCTCTAGACATTTTAAGATGGAAATTAGCTGAGCAAAAACCCAGAATCACAGGAAAAAGGAGGCAAGAACAATGGGACCTGAAAGCAAAAGTGATCGGAGAAGAATGTATTAAAAGGACAGGAAAGAAATACCAAACCCCCGTAGGGAGAACAGCCTGCAAACGATATTTAATTGTAAAAGATTCAGGGAGCAGGTGGATCCCACAAGAACCAAATAGATATTGGACTACTACAAAAAAAGAAAAAGGATGTATCTACCATGAAGGGTATAAACTTTATGAGTGTGCAGACAAAGGAATAAATCCTTTCCAAGGATTGAAAGAGCTCTCCAAATATTGGGAGTGCCCCACAGAAATGCAAGACATATTCTGGGAGGCCCCTGAGCATTTATTCTGGATTTGTGGAAACACTGCCTATACCCTCCTCCCGGAGATTGGACAGGAAGCTGCACTATTGGAGCAATAAAACCTGCTTTCTTCCTCCTACCTAAGGAATCAGGGTCATACTTAGGAGTCCCCTTATATGATAACTTAAGAACGAGTAATCGGAAGAGAAGACAAGTAGTAAACCTAGAAAGTAAACAAAAATGGAAGGGAAAAATTTGGACCCCTGAAGAAATAATTAAGACCTATGGACCAGCCACTTGGGCCCAGGATGGATCCTGGGGGTACCGTACTCCTATTTATATGCTAAATCGAATCATCCGTCTCCAGGCAGTACTAGAAATAGTGTCAAATAAAACAGCACTTGCCCTAGACCACATTAGCACACAATTGACACAAACCAGAGCTGTAGTCTACCAAATTCGGCTTGCAGTAGACTACTTATTGGCAGATGAAGGAGGCATTTGTGGGAAGTTTAACTCCTCAGAATGCTGCCTGGAAATAGATGATAAGAGTGAAGTTATCAAAAACATTTCAAAAGAAATACGAAAAGTAGCTTATGTAGGCACCCAAGAATGGACTCCTCTAGGAAACTCAGACTGGTGGAACGACTTTTGGTCATTCAAAGTAGGATGGTGGAAGAAAGCAATCTTTATTGCTGTTTGTGCCTTTGGAAGCTTCTTATTTTTACCCTGTTTACTTCCTGTGTAATCAAGACAGTAACTACCACAGTACAAGCTAGCCTTCAGATCCCTAAAATAACAGATAAAAAACAAGCCAAAATTATGTTAATGGAAACTCAGAATCAGAACCAAGAACATGAATCAGCTATACAAATATATAACCAATACCAGAAATCTAGAGAAATATACTCCAATGATTCAGAAATTGAAGATCGATGTGGACTAAAGCCCGATCAAAACATAAGAGGAGGGATATTGTTAGAAAGAAAAGAGTTAAGAGTTATTGTTAACCATATTTGTAGTGGCAAGATTAATGTTTGTAGTAGTAACTTTTGTAACTGTTGAATAGTGTTAAAAAAACTCACCTACCTCGTGTCTGTATTGTAGCCCTATCCCAAGTTCCTGTATCCTGTTTCCTGTATCCTGTTCCTTGTTCCTGTGTCTGTCGGGCCCCGCCTCCACTGCTCCCTACTCTTCCCCATGACAACCAGTGGCTCCACCCAGTATGTAAACCATGTGAACTTCCAGACCCCCGAGGGACCATGGGAGTGAGAGCGCCGCATACAAACTGCTGAAGTTTAGAAACGAATAAACAGATACTTCGCCAAACCACCCTAGAAGATTGGGAAGAACAACAGCTATCTGGAACAGTTTTCAATCATCTCACATCTCACTGTAACAAGAGTGGGACTTGCTCGGAGTCACCCCCCTGGACTTTAAACGAGCCAAGTAGTCTCCTAGGGGACTCCTGCGAGGGCGGAGACTCCAGCTCTGTCGTTAAGGCAAAGCTGCTTGCACCTCCTCCTCTTCGTTGTCCACAGGGAGCAGTGGCGGTGAGCGCGACCCCTCGAGCCCCCTCCCCCAGGCTGATTTCACAATAAAGGCTTTAAAAAGGAGCAGAAGAGCTCCTGGCCCATTTATTCATACCAATTTTTGGGGGCTCGGCCGGGATCTGACCACGCCTGAAGAGGACTCCAGCAAAGGACAGCTGCAGGACGGCTGCCCCCCACCTGGGACTCCAGGACCAGCTGGTCACCCCCGGACCCGGAGATCCTCCTGGGCAAGGACAACAAAGAGGAGCGCCGGACTGGTAAGACACCGGCAGCGGGAGTGGGAGGCAAGTGAGTGGATGTGTGAGTGAGACGGGGGCCGGCAGCTCGGACCCCCGAAGTGAGAGTGGACCCTTTAGTACCGCGTTTCCGGACTCCCGCGAGGGGGCCGGCCGGGAACAAGGGGAAGTGAAAGAGGGCCTAATAAGGCTCAAAAGAACGAAAGAGGCGCCTCCCGGGGATAGAAGGGTCCCCCCTCCGAGCGTGCGGAGGTTTCCTTAGTGTATGAGTGGCACGCATAGGGGTAGGTCCCCCTATTCAAAGGACTAAGCGGTCTAGGCTGCTCTGGGCGCGTAGAGGGCCTAGGGAAGTGAGAGTCACGCGCAGACAACCTGAGTAGCTCCCGGGGTGGTGTGTGGGAGTGCCTAGGTTAGGTGTGAATGAACACACCCCCTCGCTTGGGTACCCGAGAGGACCGGACCGAGGAATTGGAATTGGGGGTCCCCAGGCCCTACCGGCACCAAGTGGTCAGTGAAAGACCTTCACTTCCCAAGGTCTGTGACACAGGACGTGCTGAGAGGCCATAGCTGTCGCGGCTCAGTCTCGGCTCAGGGAGTTCCTGGGAAGGGGGGGTCGAACTTGCTGCCAGAAGAGCACAGGGGCAAGTAGTTAGTCTGCGCAGGCGGGCGAGGCAGCTAAGGTAACACACACACGCATCCCCTTGCCGAAGCCATCCCTTGGTGGGTGGGGTGGCTAGGAGGCAAGGGGGGAATCTTCCACCACTTGCTCACATTCAGCCCTCGCACAGAAGCTATCCTCACTGGGGAAGGGGGATAGTCAGGGAGTGGAGGGGCAGGGGGCTCCGGAGTGAGCCCTGCTGACCAAAGTTTTGTGGACGGCACGGAGACAGGGACAGGGGAAGATCCCAGGGAGTCTGGTGCTAGGGTCCCCTCCACGTCGACTCAATAGTGCTCATAGTCTCTACTGACAGGGGAGTCAGGGAGGCGAGGCGGGAGGGGAACAGAGATCGGATTTTGACCGATTGAGGATAAAGAGAGAATTTTAATTTTCATAATAATTTAGAAGTCCATTTGCCCGTCATTAAATTTCCATTCGAGTAGGGGCACGTTTATAAAGTAAGTAAGGGACAGTTATAAGTTTTTTTTTAAAACTTGTGTGCCTGTCAGTAGTGTTTTGTTCAGGTAGAGGCACCGTCAATTTTTAAATTTAAAGCCAGAGAAAAGAAGAGTAATGGGACAGTGCCTAAATAAGAGAGCAAGTCCCAAGGAGAATGAAGAAACTACCAGAACCATTCCCCTGATAGCCCATTAGAACAAATATTAGATCACTGGGACACACAAGAGGCCACCAAGGGCCTAGACCGGATTAAAATGATCCATTATTGTATGGAAGTTTGGC
Organism: Sitta carolinensis; assembly: GCA_032173965.1. Taxonomy (NCBI): domain Eukaryota; kingdom Metazoa; phylum Chordata; class Aves; order Passeriformes; family Sittidae; genus Sitta; species Sitta carolinensis. The sequence continues at coordinate 12,165 of JAVUNC010000086.1, read as the reverse complement.
CCAAATTAGAAATGCAGGGACAGTGGCCGTGGTATGGCACGAAAGATCCCTGGATGTGTTCCCAATTATACCAACATCTAAAAACCAAAAGAGGTACAAGCCCAGAAGAAATAATGTATGCAGCTTTGTGGCAAAAAGGTAAAACAGAAGCAGAATTAGTGAAGGTATGTAAGTTGAAAGAACAGAAAACAGGAGTTAAGGGAAATAAAAAGCAAGAAAAAGAGACTAATGGAACCAGTAGTAAATGGGACCCCTTGGAGTACCTACCCCCTCCTCCCATATACCCAATAGTGCCCCAAGCTCCCCTTTGCAATTCCCAGACTATCCCAGCCTCTATACCACCCTCACTTAACCCACCTGTTTCCAGTTTGAACCCTTTCTGCCTGAACCTGTCCTCCTCTGCATTTTCAGCCCCTCCCACTGCCACTGAATCTTCTCCCTCAATCCCATCACCGGTTCCTTATAATCTGACAGTTACAGTTCCTTTACCTCCAGAAACCCCTATAGTGAACCAAATCTCCTCTCCCTCACCTGCAACTGTTCCCTTACCTCCGCATGACTGGGAATCAAGAATGCCCAAAATTAATCCTAACCCTCCCCTTAACAATGAGCAACTTCCCCTAACCCTACTTCTAGTCAAGGACAAAATCCTGGAGATGGACCTTATTGTCATACACGATCGAAGACAACCAAACTCTTCCCTTGAGAGAAGTCCCTATGGGAGGAGTAGTTGGAGGAGTAGGGTTTGTCAATGCCCCATTGACAGCTTCAGAAGTTAGAGGATTCAAGAAAGAGCTAGGAAACCTGGTTGAAGACCCGGTGGGAATAGCCAATCAAGTAGACCAATTTCTAGGTCCCAATATTTACACTTGGAGTGAGTTAAACTCTATTTTAAATATCTTATTTAACCCTGAAGAGCTAGCCATGATCCGTGTCACAGGAATGAGAATCTGGGAACGAGAAAACAGGATTGGGCCCCGGGGAGAAGACAAGCTCCCACAAGTGGATCCAGGATGGGATCCAAACAGGGAAGAGGGAAGACAGAATATGAGAGATTACAGAACCCTAATGGTAAAAGGAATTAAAGAATCTGTTCCCCGAAGTAACAACACCAAGCTAACCTTTGATGAGACCCAAGAAAAAGATGAGACCCCAGCCACCTGGTTAAATAGGTTAAGAAGAAATTTTCAATTATACTCAAACATAGATCCCGACAGTCCTGAAGGCCAAGTGCTGTTAAAAGTACAATTTGTTACTAAGTCCTGGCCTGATATCAGGAAGAAGCTAGAAAAATTAGATGATTGGCAAGAGAAAGGTATCAATGAACTATTAAAGGAAGCCCTAAAAGTTTACTTAAGGAGAGAAGAAGAAAGAACAAAAACAAAAGCAAGACTCATGGTAGCTGTGGCCAAAGAAACTGTCCAGGCAAGTAAGGATCAGTCAAGTGAAGGGGGGCAAAAGTCCAAACAGGAGGAAAACACAAAGAAATCCATTATGCCCCCAAAGACCAACTCGGGAAACACCCAAAAGAGCGGGAGGTGTTACTATTGTGGACAGACAGGGCACTTTAAAAGAGACTGTAATAAACTATCCTTGGATGAAGCAATAGCAAAAGAACAGGATACTTTAGAAAAGATCTTGAGAGGGGGGGATAGTGATGACTAGGGGTGTCGGGGGCTGTATGTATTAGGGGACCCGATGAAACACCGAGAAGAGCCCCTGGTAAATTTTGAAGTAGGTCCCAAGAGTGAAGAGATTGAATTTTTAGTAGATACAGGAGCAGACCGTTCAAGTATAAACAAGCTCCCAACTGGTATGTTTTTAAGTAATAAAGTTTGTGAAGTATTAGGAGCAGAGGGAAAACCCTTTATGGCACCAGTAATAAAAAACATTGAAGTAAAAGGAAATTCTCGACAGTGTTATACAGACTTTGTATATTTACCAGACCTAGAAACTAATTTATTAGGAAGAGATTTACAAGTGCAGCTAGGAGTAGGAATAATCCCAGTGAATGGAAAAATGGTAGTCCAGATGATGAAGCTAACCATAAAAGATATGGGAGAGATTAACTCTGAAGTTTGGGCAGAAGAAGGAAAGTTTGGGTATTTAGACATTCCCCCAATAAAGATCAAAATCCAGGAAGGAACACCCCCCCATTAAAATCAGACAGTACCCCGTGTCCATAGAAGGGAAAAAAGGATTGGCTCCTGTCATAGATAACTTATTAACAGAAGGTATCCTAGAACCATGTATGTCCCCCTATAACACTCCAATTCTGGCTGTTAAAAAGGCAGAGGGGAAATATCGATTAGTTCAAGACCTAAGAGAAATAAATAAAAGGACAATCACCAGACACCCAGTAGTGCCAAATCCTTATACCCTCCTGGGCCAGGTACTCAACGGACATGCTTGGTTCACAGTTAAAGATTTAAAGGATGCCTTTTGGGCATGTCCCCTAGCAGAAGAGTGCCGTGACTAGTTTGCCTTTGAGTGGCTTCATTCAGCCCTCTCCTTGGATGCACCCCTGGATGCCAAGAACTCCTCTTGGAACTTCACCAGCTTGAGCTCAAGACCCATATCGCAGCAGGAAAATCCCCCCAAGGCAGGGAGGGGAAGTCTGCCCTTTCTGGGTTCCTCACGCCACCCATGCAGGGCTGTCCTCGTGCACACCAGACAGCAGCCCCAGGGCATCCCAGTCCCTGCTCGGAGCAGGTGGTGGGTGTGAGCAAGTGTTTTGGAGCAAGCTGTCCCATCCAGAGCAGGAATGTACCTGGGGAGCCCCCAGGCATCCCTCGCTCCAGCACAGTGTGAGCAGGGGGAGGATGATCCAGCACTGTTAGTGCCTGAACATGGTACTGTCCTTGCATCCTGAGCAAAGTGAGTTTAGTCTGGGCCTGAGCTACATGTGCACATGCCTGTGTTTCCCCACACTGTGGCCATCTGCACTATGCAATCACCTCTGCACTTGTCCTCCTTCAAACACACGTCCCAGGAGTCTGGGTGATGTGCAGAAATAGTGTCCTTGCAAACACGGGTCCTTGGGATGTGTCTTGCTGTGCTCCTTGCCTCTTGGTGTGCAAGGCGAGGTAGGCCTGGAACCTTGGGCACAGAGGGGGAGAGGAAAAATCCTGCAGGATGGAAGGGTGGAGAGAGTACAAGAACCTTGAGAGGCATTAGACAGTTTTCTTTTCTCTTTCCCCCTCCCCTCCCTCTGGAGAGAGAAAGACTGAGAAACCGTGTCTGTGATTGCCGTCATTTTGAAATTTGATATTAACTACTAGACAGCACGGCTGAAGGAGTATGGGGGGGTGGCGTGAGAAGAGTGCCCAACAGTAAAGATACTGTGAGAGTTCTAGAGAAACAAAACTTAAGATTTTAACCCTTTTTGTAAATGATGGAAACTTTATAAATGCTAATTCTCTTGAATTTAAAGAAGAAAGATAGAAAGAACTAAGCAAAGATGATGAAAGTTTGTGCAAATAGAAAATTGTTAGAGAATGCTGAAAAGAATCTTAGGTGGGAGGAGATGATAGAGTGGCCTTTGGCTAGACTTTTTTGTATAGCCATGGACAGACTCATTTCTTTTCTGTAACATAAAAGCTGTATTGGGGAGAGGCATTGGCTTAGAGCTAAGAGTAGACAGTAGTGTGAACAGAGATGAGAGGAAGAGCTCTGTTCTCAAGGCCCCTCGGCCCCAGGGAGTAATATTAGGGGGGACTAGTGTCCCAAAATTTGAGAAGCTGTCGTTTCTTAGAACTAACTAAAGCATCTTTAAAAAGAAAAACCTTAGAAACAGTTCTAGTCTATACACAGTGGTGAGAGTACTAGACATAGAGGAAGAGGCCACGATGTGGTGCAAGAAAGACTCCTATCTCTTCAATGAACTGAATACTGATTATCGGAAAGGTAGTAATAGATTAAAGATTAATTATTTAAAAGGTAGTAACGTGATAGAGAATTTTCAGTTTGTTTTGTTGGGTTGAGAACTGGTGGGGGGGGGAGGAAGAGTGTTTTTTAAAGTTTCCATGTTCTTCTGTATGTGTCTTCTTTGCCTATTATAAGTAATAAAGTTCTTTTTTGTTGTAGTTTGGAAAAAATGAGTTTTTCTGAACTTCAGTGGTCAAACCAATGAGTGCTCAGGTTTAAAGACTGGCACCTGGTGTGGCCACTGAGGACAAGGATCCGCCTCTGAGAACACAAGGGGTTAAAAGCAGAGGGCTCCCCGGAAAGCTCTCTCTTGGTTCCGGTCTCTGAGGACGGAGGGATCTCCCCTGCCCAGCGGCCGGCTGGGCGGGGGGGGGAAGCCATGCGGCCTGGGTGAGGTAGGCTCGGAACCTCGGGTACAGAGGGGGAGAGGAAAAATCTTGCAGGATGGAAGGGTGGAGAAAGTACAAGAACCTTGAGAAGAATCAAACATCCTTCTTTTCCCTTCCCCCCCCCCCCCGGAGAGACAGACTGAGAAAACCGTGTCTGTGATCTCGTCACCTTGAAATTTGATATCAACAACTAGACAGCACAGCCGAAGGAGTATGGGGGGGGTGGCGCGAGAAGAGTGCCCAGCAGCAAAGATACCGTGAGAGTTCTGGGGAAACAAAGCCCAAGATTTTAACCCTTTTTGTGAATGATGGAAACTTTATAAATGCTAATCCTCCTGAATTTGAAGAAGATAGAAAAAACTAAGCAAAGATGATGAAAGTTTATGTAAGTAGAAGATTGTCAGAGAACGCTGAAAAGAATCCTAGGTGGGAGGAGATGATGGAGTGGCTTTGGCTGGACTCTTTTGTATAGCCATGGACGGACTCATTTTTTTTTCCTGTAAGATAGAAGCTGTATCTGGGGAGAGGCATTGGCTTGGAGCCAAGAGTGGACAGTAGTGTGAACAGAGATGAGAGGAAGAGCTCTGTTCTCAAGGCCCCTCGGCCCCAGGGGGTAATATTGGGGGGACTAGTGTCCCAAACTTGAAAAGCTGTCGTTTCTTGGAACTCACCAAAGCATCTTGAAAGAGAGAAACCCTAGAAGCCGCTCTGGTCCATGCACAGTGGTGAGAGCACTGGACATGGAGGAAGAGGCCACGATGTGGTACAAGAAGGACTCCTATCTCTCCTCAACGAACTGAGTATGATTATCAGAAAGGTGGTAATAGACTGAAGATTAATTATCTAAAAGGTGGTAACGTGATGGGGAATTTTCAGTTTGTTTTGTTAGGTTGAGAACTGATGGGGGGGGAGGAAGAGTGTTTTTTTTTAAAGTTTCCATGTTCTTCTGTATGTGTCTTCTTTGCCTATTATAAGTAATAAAGTTCTTTTTTTCCTTTTGCTTTCTAAATTAGACACTGTTTTGCTCTGTTTTTGGTCACATCTCACAAGAGATACCAGGGACAGTATATCGTTATGGGGCACTGGCCTTGTGCCAACGTCAAACCTTTGACATTTTTTTTCTTTTGCTTTCTCAATTAAAAACTGTTTTGCTCTGTTTTTGGTCACGTCTCACAACAGATACCAAGGACAGTATATCGTCATAGAGACACTGGCCTTGTGCCAACGTCAAACCTTTGACATGCACTCAGGACTGTCCCTATCCCACATCTCTGACTCTAGGGCCAATCTGCACTGAGTTTCCAGAGGTGGAGCAGTTCCAGACCTTCTGTCAGTTCGCCCAGTATCGCTGCCTCAAACAGCAGTTCTTCGTCAAGGTCAGGAGTGGGATGTGGGACAGGTGGGGGGAGTATCTCTTGGGAAGTGGGAGGGTGAGGAGGAAGGGAAGATAACACAGTGAGAGTCGTGTTTCTCCCCGTCTCCTCCACGCAGCGAGTCCATGTTCGAGTTGGTCTCTAAGAAGCCCTTTCCCGATGGAGCCAGCCAGCACCATGGACTCCTCAGCAGAGGGCAGACAAGGTGTCACACAAGGTATGGCTGCACCGAGCTGTGCTGGGCACCCTGCTCACCTGCTGCTCTCCTGCAGCTGCTCTCCACCCCTGCAGCTTTCTGCCTGGCCTCCAAAGGCTGCCCTGGGCTGCTCCGTGGCTCTGTCTCGCCACTCAGAAGCAGGCTCTTCTGTTGCCTGCTGAGGCCCTGCTGCAGGACAGTGTGGAAAACCTTCTCAAGTTCTCTCCTGCACTCTTAGGTCAGAAACCACGGCTGACAAAGCACCCCACAGCCACGCCAAAGGTGCCCAAACCCTGGCAGAAGAGCAGGACTACGAGCCCACGAGTTCTCTGGTCTACCACCTCACCTTCCAGGGTGGAATCCCCTGATGAACAAAGCCTGAGGAAAAGCACCTGGCAGCTGCTTCATTCAGCCCTCTCCTTGGATGCACCCTGGATGCCAAGAACTCCTCTTGGAACTTCACCAGCTTGAGCTCAAGACCCATATCGCAGCAGGAAAATCCCCCCAAGGCAGGGGAGGGGAAGTCTGCCCTTTCTGGGTTCCTCACGCCACCCATGCAGGGCTGTCCTCGTGCACACCAGACAGCAGCCCCAGGGCATCCCAGTCCCTGCTCGGAGCAGGTGGTGGGTGTGAGCAAGTGTTTTGGAGCAAGCTGTCCCATCCAGAGCAGGAATGTACCTGGGGAGCCCCAGGCATCCCTCGCTCCAGCACAGTGTGAGCAGGGAGAGGATGATCCAGCACTGTTAGGGCCTGAACATGGTACTGTCCTTGCATCCTGAGCAAAGTGAGTTTAGTCTGGGCCTGAGCTGCATGTGCACATGCCTGTGTTTCCCCACACTGTGGCCATCTGCACTATGCAATCACCTCTGCACTTGTCCTCCTTCAAACACACGTCCCAGGAGTCTGGGTGATGTGCAGAAATAGTGTCCTTGCAAACAGGGGTCCTTGGGATGTGTCTTGCTGTGCTCCTTGCCTCTTGGTGTGCAAGGCGAGGTAGGCCTGGAACCTTGGGAACAGAGGGGGAGAGGAAAAATCCTACAGGATGGAAGGGTGGAGAGAGTACAAGAACCTTGAGAGGCATTAGACAGTTTTCTTTTCTCTTTCCCCTCCCCTCCCTCTGGAGAGAGAAAGACTGAGAAACCGTGTCTGTGATTGCCGTCATTTTGAAATTTGATATTAACTACTAGACAGCACGGCTGAAGGAGTATGGGGGGGTGGCATGAGAAGAGTGCCCAACAGTAAAGATACTGTGAGAGTTCTAGAGAAACAAAACTTAAGATTTTAACCCTTTTTGTAAATGATGGAAACTTTATAAATGCTAATTCTCTTGAATTTAAAGAAGAAAGATAGAAAGAACTAAGCAAAGATGATGAAAGTTTGTGCAAATAGAAAATTGTTAGAGAATGCTGAAAAGAATCTTAGGTGGGAGGAGATGATAGAGTGGCCTTTGGCTAGACTTTTTTGTATAGCCATGGACAGACTCATTTCTTTTCTATAACATAAAAGCTGTATCTGGGGAGAGGCATTGGCTTAGAGCTAAGAGTAGACAGTAGTGTGAACAGAGATGAGAGGAAGAGCTCTGTTCTCAAGGCCCCTCGGCCCCAGAGAGTAATATTAGGGGGGACTAGTGTCCCAAAATTTGAGAAGCTGTCGTTTCTTAGAACTAACTAAAGCATCTTTAAAAAGAAAAACCTTAGAAACAGTTCTAGTCTATACACAGTGGTGAGAGTACTAGACATAGAGGAAGAGGCCACGATGTGGTGCAAGAAAGACTCCTATCTCTCTTCAATGAACTGAATACTGATTATCGGAAACGTAGTAATAGATTAAAGATTAATTATTTAAAAGGTAGTAACGTGATAGAGAATTTTCAGTTTGTTTTGTTGGGTTGAGAACTGGTGGGGGGGGGGGAGGAAGAGTGTTTTTTAAAGTTTCCATGTTCTTCTGTATCTGTCTTCTTTGCCTATTATAAGTAATAAAGTTCTTTTTTTTCTTTTGCTTTCTAAATTAAAAACTGTTTTGCTCTGTTTTTGGTCACATCTCACAACAGATACCAAGGACAGTATATCGTCATAGAGACACTGGCCTTGTGCCAACGTCAAACCTTTGACATGCACTCAGGACTGTCCCTATCCCACATCTCTGACTCTAGGGCCAATCTGCACTGAGTTTCCAGAGGTGGAGCAGTTCCAGACCTTCTGTCAGTTCGCCCAGTATCGCTGCCTCAAACAGCAGTTCTTCGTCAAGGTCAGGAGTGGGATGTGGGACAGGTGGGGGGAGTATCTCTTGGGAAGTGGGAGGGTGAGGAGGAAGGGAAGATAACACAGTGAGAGTCGTGTTTCTCCCCGTCTCCTCCACGCAGCGAGTCCCATGTTCGAGTTGGTCTCTAAGAAGCCCTTTCCGATGGAGCCAGCCAGCACCATGGACTCCTCAGCAGAGGGCAGACAAGGTGTCACACAAGGTATGGCTGCACCGAGCTGTGCTGGGCACCCTGCTCACCTGCTGCTCTCCTGCAGCTGCTCTCCACCCCTGCAGCTTTCTGCCTGGCCTCCAAAGGCTGCCTGGGCTGCTCCGTGGCTCTGTCTCGCCACTCAGAAGCAGGCTCTTCTGTTGCCTGCTGAGGCCCTGCTGCAGGACAGTGTGGAAAACCTTCTCAAGTTCTCTCCTGCACTCTTAGGTCAGAAACCACGGCTGACAAAGCACCCCACAGCCACGCCAAAGGTGCCCAAACCCTGGCAGAAGAGCAGGACTACGAGCCCACGAGTTCTCTGGTCTACCACCTCACCTTCCAGGGTGGAATCCCCTGATGAACAAAGCCTGAGGAAAAGCACCTGGCAGCTGCTTCATTCAGCCCTCTCCTTGGATGCACCCCTGGATGCGAAGAACTCCTCTTGGAACTTCACCAGCTTGAGCTCAAGACGCATATCGCAGCAGGAAAATCCCCCCAAGGCAGGTGAGGGGAAGTCTGCCCTTTCTGGGTTCCTCACGCCACCCATGCAGGGCTGTCCTCGTGCACACCAGACAGCAGCCCCAGGGCATCCCAGTCCCTGCTCGGAGCATGGTGGTGGGTTGTGAGCAAGTGTTTTGGAGCAAGCTGTCCCATCCAGAGCAGGAATGTACCTGGGGAGCCCCAGGCATCCCTCGCTCCAGCACAGTGTGAGCAGGGAGAGGATGATCCAGCACTGTTAGTGCCTGAACATGGTACTGTCCTTGCATCCTGAGCAAAGTGAGTTTAGTCTGGGCCTGAGCTGCATGTGCACATGCCTGTGTTTCCCCACACTGTGGCCATCTGCACTATGCAATCACCTCTGCACTTGTCCTCCTTCAAACACACGTCCCAGGAGTCTGGGTGATGTGCAGAAATAGTGTCCTTGCAAACAGGGGTCCTTGGGATGTGTCTTGCTGTGCTCCTTGCCTCTTGGTGTGCAAGGCGAGGTAGGCCTGGAACCTTGGGCACAGAGGGGGAGAGGAAAAATCCTGCAGGATGGAAGGGTGGAGAGAGTACAAGAACCTTGAGAGGCATTAGACAGTTTTCTTTTCTCTTTCCCCTCCCCTCCCTCTGGAGAGAGAAAGACTGAGAAACCGTGTCTGTGATTTCCCTCATTTTGAAATTTGATATTAACTACTAGACAGCACGGCTGAAGGAGTATGGGGGGGTGGCGTGAGAAGAGTGCCCAACAGTAAAGATACTGTGAGAGTTCTAGAGAAACAAAACTTAAGATTTTAACCCTTTTTGTAAATGATGGAAACTTTATAAATGCTAATTCTCTTGAATTTAAAGAAGAAAGATAGAAAGAACTAAGCAAAGATGATGAAAGTTTGTGCAAATAGAAAATTGTTAGAGAATGCTGAAAAGAATCTTAGGTGGGAGGAGATGATAGAGTGGCCTTTGGCTAGACTTTTTTGTATAGCCATGGACAGACTCATTTCTTTTCTGTAACATAAAAGCTGTATCTGGGGAGAGGCATTGGCTTAGAGCTAAGAGTAGACAGTAGTGTGAACAGAGATGAGAGGAAGAGCTCTGTTCTCAAGGCCCCTCGGCCCCAGGGAGTAATATTAGGGGGGACTAGTGTCCCAAAATTTGAGAAGCTGTCGTTTCTTAGAACTAACTAAAGCATCTTTAAAAAGAAAAACCTTAGAAACAGTTCTAGTCTATACACAGTGGTGAGAGTACTAGACATAGAGGAAGAGGCCACGATGTGGTGCAAGAAAGACTCCTATCTCTCTTCAATGAACTGAATACTGATTATCGGAAACGTAGTAATAGATTAAAGATTAATTATTTAAAAGGTAGTAACGTGATAGAGAATTTTCAGTTTGTTTTGTTGGGTTGAGAACTGGTGGGGGGGGGGAGGAAGAGTGTTTTTTAAAGTTTCCATGTTCTTCTGTATCTGTCTTCTTTGCCTATTATAAGTAATAAAGTTCTTTTTTTTCTTTTGCTTTCTAAATTAAAAACTGTTTTGCTCTGTTTTTGGTCACATCTCACAACAGATACCAAGGACAGTATATCGTCATAGAGACACTGGCCTTGTGCCAACGTCAAACCTTTGACATGCACTCAGGACTGTCCCTATCCCACATCTCTGACTCTAGGGCCAATCTGCACTGAGTTTCCAGAGGTGGAGCAGTTCCAGACCTTCTGTCAGTTCGCCCAGTATCGCTGCCTCAAACAGCAGTTCTTCGTCAAGGTCAGGAGTGGGATGTGGGACAGGTGGGGGGAGTATCTCTTGGGAAGTGGGAGGGTGAGGAGGAAGGGAAGATAACACAGTGAGAGTCGTGTTTCTCCCCATCTCCTCCACGCAGCGAGTCCCATGTTCGAGTTGGTCTCTAAGAAGCCCTTTCCCGATGGAGCCAGCCAGCACCATGGACTCCTCAGCAGAGGGCAGACAAGGTGTCACACAAGGTATGGCTGCACCGAGCTGTGCTGGGCACCCTGCTCACCTGCTGCTCTCCTGCAGCTGCTCTCCACCCTGCAGCTTTCTGCCTGGCCTCCAAAGGCTGCCCTGGGCTGCTCCGTGGCTCTGTCTCGCCACTCAGAAGCAGGCTCTTCTGTTGCCTGCTGAGGCCCTGCTGCAGGACAGTGTGGAAAACCTTCTCAAGTTCTCTCCTGCACTCTTAGGTCAGAAACCACGGCTGACAAAGCACCCCACAGCCACGCCAAAGGTGCCCAAACCCTGGCAGAAGAGCAGGACTACGAGCCCACGAGTTCTCTGGTCTACCACCTCACCTTCCAGGGTGGAATCCCCTGATGAACAAAGCCTGAGGAAAAGCACCTGGCAGCTGCTTCATTCAGCCCTCTCCTTGGATGCACCCTGGATGCCAAGAACTCCTCTTGGAACTTCACCAGCTTGAGCTCAAGACGCATATCGCAGCAGGAAAATCCCCCCAAGGCAGGGGAGGGGAAGTCTGCCCTTTCTGGGTTCCTCACGCCACCCATGCAGGGCTGTCCTCGTGCACACCAGACAGCAGCCCCAGGGCATCCCAGTCCCTGCTCGGAGCAGGTGGTGGGTGTGAGCAAGTGTTTTGGAGCAAGCTGTCCCATCCAGAGCAGGAATGTACCTGGGGAGCCCCCAGGCATCCCTCGCTCCAGCACAGTGTGAGCAGGGAGAGGATGATCCAGCACTGTTAGTGCCTGAACATGGTACTGTCCTTGCATCCTGAGCAAAGTGAGTTTAGTCTGGGCCTGAGCTGCATGTGCACATGCCTGTGTTTCCCCACACTGTGGCCATCTGCACTATGCAATCACCTCTGCACTTGTCCTCCTTCAAACACACGTCCCAGGAGTCTGGGTGATGTGCAGAAATAGTGTCCTTGCAAACACGGGTCCTTGGGATGTGTCTTGCTGTGCTCCTTGCCTCTTGGTGTGCAAGGCGAGGTAGGCCTGGAACCTTGGGCACAGAGGGGGAGAGGAAAAATCCTGCAGGATGGAAGGGTGGAGAGAGTACAAGAACCTTGAGAGGCATTAGACAGTTTTCTTTTCTCTTTCCCCCTCCCCTCCCTCTGGAGAGAGAAAGACTGAGAAACCGTGTCTGTGATTGCCGTCATTTTGAAATTTGATATTAACTACTAGACAGCACGGCTGAAGGAGTATGGGGGGGTGGCGTGAGAAGAGTGCCCAACAGTAAAGATACTGTGAGAGTTCTAGAGAAACAAAACTTAAGATTTTAACCCTTTTTGTAAATGATGGAAACTTTATAAATGCTAATTCTCTTGAATTTAAAGAAGAAAGATAGAAAGAACTAAGCAAAGATGATGAAAGTTTGTGCAAATAGAAAATTGT